>JAMPIV010003137.1:0-299951 GCA_024509875.1 Oreohelix idahoensis
TGACATCCACACATGATGTATAGCGAGAAGTGTCTGCATGGAAAGGACCTGAATTAGATAAGTAATCATTACTTTGAAGAAACAAGATTCAGAAGTCATCAACTGCCCGAAATGTTGAACAAAGACACTGACACCTTATAATTTTCCAACTTGTGATTTGTGTAAATACATATCTGCAATCTTTACTAAACTTCTATTTTAAATAATAAATGTACAGATGTATTTTGCAAATCGCAGTTGGTTGATTTTGTTTAAATTCAGGTTCTGTTTGAGATTTTGTTATTGTGTAGAAATTAAGAGAATTATTTAATATTTTAAAATTGGTAGGGATAATTAACGAGATGCATTTCCCACCAACTATTACTAGAGAGACCCTTGGAGAATAGGATAAGTCTAACGAGAAGGTGACTTACTTCACAGCACTCTTCTACTGCTACTATCTGGGAATGTGCAGTTAACTACCTGACTTGCTCCGTGCCATCTTTACCACTAGTTCACCACCTTTCTTCTCCAGTTCTGGAAATTATACTTTCTATTTTTCTATCCAACATCCATCTCGCCACAATAAATAACATTTTTTTTTAAATCACTTAGGACTTTATTTATTTTCTTTGTTATAAGGCAACATCGTCCTGAAAATATAACGAAAATACTGAAAAGTTCTAACCACACAATTTATTATTGACTACACTTGCCAAATTCCGTATCACACACCTCTAACATAGCAAACGCTCTCACATTTAAGCAATAACAACAAAATTCATTCCCCCCCCCCCCCCCCCCCCCCCCCCCCCCCCCCCCCCCCCCCCCCCCCCCCCCCCCCCCCCCCCCCCCCCCCCCCATAAACAGTTAAAAACTGAATAATCGATTAAAATGTGCTTTATCAATTAATAAATTAAAAAAATTAAATGATTAATCGATAAATTAATCGTTAAAGGTCCCAGCCATAATATATAAATATAGCTCACGGTATGCTGACATGATCAGTACGTTGTAAATGTGATAGGGTGGGCGAGATGATGATGATGATGATGTATTGTGATGTGTGATATCACTCTCTTGTCACACTCGCACCGACCCGAACAACAATAAAACTCTTGATTCTAGAGGCAGGGGCTATATTTATTTTTACAGCCCATTCAGTGACAAAGCAAACATTAAACAAATAAACTAGCGAACATAACACCAAACCAAACAAACAAAACAAAACACCCAACAGTGCCCGATGCTAATCTGAAGAAGCAAACAAAGCACAGAATAGTTAAAATCATAATATAATACTGAATGAGAAACACCACGCTCTCACCTGTCAAACAGTCCTTCCACGTGTACTACCTGACACCCTCAACTATCACACACGCACGCACTCATGCGTGTCATCCAATGCGACTAGTGAGGTGTTGTGCGTGGGGCTGGCAATCTCACCATGTAACACAGGTTGCTACCGAAACCACTACTACAAGAGCACACACTCAGCTATCACACACACACACACTCATGCATGTCGTCCAATGAGACTAGTAAGGTGTTGTGCGTGGGGCTGGCAATCTCACCATGTAACACAGATTGCTACCGAAACACTACTGCTCTAGCATATGAATACTTAATATGAAGGCAAACCACACTGTTGGCCCCATGCTCCCTCAGGAGCGGAGAAGAGAAATATATATCTTGAAGTGAGCCCACGTGCTCTCACAACCATTCCTCACATAACCATAATTAAATAATCATAAAATGGACATAGAATAATATTCAACTGTATGTACAACAAATACTCTCAGTAATGAGAATAAGCTACTACCTCGTAACTGATCTATCTCAATATTCGTTACTGCATTCTGAAGCATGTCGTATGTGACGACTGGTGCGACTGAGAATCTCATCACACGAAACACATCGTTACCGAAACAAATCACTGCCATAGCATAAAAATGCTTCTTGTCGGCTTGTGATAGACACCAGCCACATTGGTGTTTCCATGCTCCGCCGGGAGCAACCAGAGAAACACATGTCTCAACAAAGGAGTGGCCTCGCGCTCTCCAGAAATCTAAATACATATTCTCACCTCACAGTAACCCATTAAATATACAGTAGAATTATCAATAAACGTGAAATACACTAAATTACTCTTACATTAGAAAAATAAAATATAATTATTCTCGACTTAAACCAAACTGGAACTAAATACACAACGTGTCACATGGCGTAACATTATAGGTTTACCACGCGGGGCGTGTTATTCGCCGCTTTTTATACAGTCCTCGCCACGTGGCTACAATCTTGCTATTGTTAATCTTATCTACATTCCCGTGAAATAGCTTCATACTATATCTGCCTTTCTGATAACATTTCTGTCCAGTTTCATGTATAAAATACTCTCCTACTAAATTTGCCCGGTCTGATGGATGAAATACTTGATACTAAATTCTCACATCTGGATTTAGGCTTTGCGTGCCTAATAAAACCTATCAAACATTATTTTCACTCATCTATCATTCTTCAAGACTAAATCATAATGTCCTAAAAAGACATTTCCTTTGGAAACACATCTATCTATTTCACTAAACATTAAAACAGACTCGTGCTGAATATAATTCTAGAATTATATAAAATTAATTCTAATTTAAATTAACTCACGTGCTCAATGCATTTACAGTTTGGCTCTGTCGTCTGTTCTCTCTGGCGGCTGATACTAGGAAAGGTCCGCTGGTAGCTCGCTATCTCTTTTTATAGGCACTAGGCTAATCACTCACTTTACTGCGCTAGGCGTATTAATCTTGACTACTTAAATATCACACGCGATTATCGCTTAGGAATAGCGAAAACACAAATAAAACCTACAGCTATTTAATATAACACAATTCTACACCACAACTTAATTTAAATGCATTATTATGGCATTTTCATCAATCTTCTACTTCAGATTTTTCACAACCCAGGCTCGCGCCGTCACGTGATCTGACAGTCACGTGGGCCGACCGAAAAATATATGGGCGACAAACATGCCTTGAACTGAAGTGGGGGTGGGGCCTCAGGGGTGTCTTCCCGGCCCATCACATATCTCCCTCCTGATTTTGTTGTCGTCCCGACAACATCACCACCTCTGGCGCTTCGATCGTAGCCTCTTAGATCGTTGGTGCTGCGTATGACTCTTTCTCTGCGGCGATGCTTTGGGCTGAGCTTCTGTCATCGGTACAACCCGGCTGGGGACTGTCTTGGTCGACATGTCCCTAGTTGTGCTTTGTCGGGCTGGCAGTTGCTGTGGTCTAGAAGATTCGCCTACTTGTGCCGCGTCGCTGCTGGCTTGTGACATCTGCTTGCCAGTGCATGTAGCTGTCGAATCTGTAGGGGGATCGCTCTTGACGTGTTCTGCACTCATTTTGCGTGGACGGTGGCTTACATTCCCCACAGTCTGCTTTTCATGTGTCTCCTCCTCTGAACCTTGACTTGCACTCCCTCCTCTCTGCTTAAGACGAGTTTCCTCCCCTAACCGACTACCAATCTTCTCGGCTCCCTTAGGGTGACAGTTGTCACGGTCATCTCTTGGCTTGCACCCGGAAGGAAACCTGGTTGTGGTAGCACGTCTCGGGAAAGAGCTCTTTGAGGGACAGGCGGCTATCAAATGTTCAGTTGACTTGCATCGAAAACATCTCTTCGGAAGCGGGCCTTGAGGGCACTTGGTTGCCATGTGGTCTGACAGGTCTCCACAATTGTAGCATCTTATCTTTCTGGGCTTCCTCTGTGCCATGGGTCGCTTTCTGCTGCCCTTACACTCTTGACCGCCAATGCCGCATACATAAATTGCTTCCATGCCCTGGACCGATGGTTTGCTGTCAAACTCTACTCTCTCATTTCTCGCCAGACTCCGGAATCCCTTTCTGAAGATCTTGGTCTGATGTACAAATACATCAATACCTCCATCATCTGGCGTGATGAATCCCCATCCCCTGCGGACACTGTACCACTTGCAAACTCCTTTTCGCCTTGTCGGTGCAGCTGCACTGGTCGGTACTGTCAGCTCACTGCTTTCGTTAACAACAGCTTGACTCTCACATACCAGAACATGCACCTCCTCGTCGTGCTTTGGCTGTTCCCGCGGACACACCTCCTTGTCTTGCGTTGGCTGTTCCCGCGGCTGGCATGGTGCTCTCTTTCTCTGCACCTCCTCTTGTGCTGGCGAACTGGACTCTGACATCTGTGCTATCTGGGACTTTAGGAAGGATAATTCTGCCCTGAGTGCCTCCTCCTCCTTCTTAACTTCTGCACTTGCTATCTGGACCCGTGTCTCAGGCTTTTTACTTTCACCATAAACAGCATATTCCCAAGGGAAATTCCTGTTCACCTCACTGACTTGTGGTTTCTCGCTATAGGCTTTTTTGACAATTTCCAGTAACTGCTCAGGGCTGGCCTTGGCTCCGCCTTGTATCCGTAATTCTCTAGATACCAATTTCGTAACGTTGTTCCATATCATGTCTAACTTGTCTTCTGCACAAAAAGGCGCCACCTTCCACGCGGCTTCCACATCTCCCACAAACTCTTGCCAAGTGGGCCTCCCCTCTCCACTAAACAACCTTATCTCTGGCTCCTCCACGTACAGTACCTTCATATGCGCATTAGCCATCTTGCTGCAGGAATGCACTGCTGGGTGTTTACACTATTTGTTCGTTCGCTGTTTGCTCGGTGTCACTGTCTGCCTTATCCTGTCGACGACGCCAATTGTGATAGGGTGGGCGAGATGATGATGATGATGATGTATTGTGATGTGTGATATCACTCTCTTGTCACACTCGCACCGACCCGAACAACAATAAAACTCTTGATTCTAGAGGCAGGGGCTATATTTATTTTTACAGCCCATTCAGTGACAAAGCAAACATTAAACAAATAAACTAGCGAACATAACACCAAACCAAACAAACAAAACAAAACACCCAACAGTGCCCGATGCTAATCTGAAGAAGCAAACAAAGCACAGAATAGTTAAAATCATAATATAATACTGAATGAGAAACACCACGCTCTCACCTGTCAAACAGTCCTTCCACGTGTACTACCTGACACCCTCAACTATCACACACGCACGCACTCATGCGTGTCATCCAATGCGACTAGTGAGGTGTTGTGCGTGGGGCTGGCAATCTCACCATGTAACACAGGTTGCTACCGAAACCACTACTACAAGAGCACACACTCAGCTATCACACACACACACACTCATGCATGTCGTCCAATGAGACTAGTAAGGTGTTGTGCGTGGGGCTGGCAATCTCACCATGTAACACAGATTGCTACCGAAACACTACTGCTCTAGCATATGAATACTTAATATGAAGGCAAACCACACTGTTGGCCCCATGCTCCCTCAGGAGCGGAGAAGAGAAATATATATCTTGAAGTGAGCCCACGTGCTCTCACAACCATTCCTCACATAACCATAATTAAATAATCATAAAATGGACATAGAATAATATTCAACTGTATGTACAACAAATACTCTCAGTAATGAGAATAAGCTACTACCTCGTAACTGATCTATCTCAATATTCGTTACTGCATTCTGAAGCATGTCGTATGTGACGACTGGTGCGACTGAGAATCTCATCACACGAAACACATCGTTACCGAAACAAATCACTGCCATAGCATAAAAATGCTTCTTGTCGGCTTGTGATAGACACCAGCCACATTGGTGTTTCCATGCTCCGCCGGGAGCAACCAGAGAAACACATGTCTCAACAAAGGAGTGGCCTCGCGCTCTCCAGAAATCTAAATACATATTCTCACCTCACAGTAACCCATTAAATATACAGTAGAATTATCAATAAACGTGAAATACACTAAATTACTCTTACATTAGAAAAATAAAATATAATTATTCTCGACTTAAACCAAACTGGAACTAAATACACAACGTGTCACATGGCGTAACATTATAGGTTTACCACGCGGGGCGTGTTATTCGCCGCTTTTTATACAGTCCTCGCCACGTGGCTACAATCTTGCTATTGTTAATCTTATCTACATTCCCGTGAAATAGCTTCATACTATATCTGCCTTTCTGATAACATTTCTGTCCAGTTTCATGTATAAAATACTCTCCTACTAAATTTGCCCGGTCTGATGGATGAAATACTTGATACTAAATTCTCACATCTGGATTTAGGCTTTGCGTGCCTAATAAAACCTATCAAACATTATTTTCACTCATCTATCATTCTTCAAGACTAAATCATAATGTCCTAAAAAGACATTTCCTTTGGAAACACATCTATCTATTTCACTAAACATTAAAACAGACTCGTGCTGAATATAATTCTAGAATTATATAAAATTAATTCTAATTTAAATTAACTCACGTGCTCAATGCATTTACAGTTTGGCTCTGTCGTCTGTTCTCTCTGGCGGCTGATACTAGGAAAGGTCCGCTGGTAGCTCGCTATCTCTTTTTATAGGCACTAGGCTAATCACTCACTTTACTGCGCTAGGCGTATTAATCTTGACTACTTAAATATCACACGCGATTATCGCTTAGGAATAGCGAAAACACAAATAAAACCTACAGCTATTTAATATAACACAATTCTACACCACAACTTAATTTAAATGCATTATTATGGCATTTTCATCAATCTTCTACTTCAGATTTTTCACAACCCAGGCTCGCGCCGTCACGTGATCTGACAGTCACGTGGGCCGACCGAAAATATATGGGCGACAAACATGCCTTGAACTGAAGTGGGGGTGGGGCCTCAGGGGTGTCTTCCCGGCCCATCACATAAATATAATAATTCAATAATAATTGTTAATGCTCTTTTGAGCTGAGAATGATTTTATTTTTCTGTGGATTTATTTATTTTGGCCAACTTATTAGCCTTATTTTTTTTTTTGCGTGGTTCCCTCTCCCCACAAAAGATATCAAGTCTAATACAAATCAGTAGTGTGGGCAGATGAAACTTCAGTTTTTCCTTATTTTCTTTTTCTCCTACTTGTCTTTTTTTTTTAAACCTTATTCAAGTAGGCCAACAAGTCTTATCTCAAACTTGTAAGATGTTAATGCAAAATATGAAATGTACAAGAGTAGTTTTATTCCACATTTAAAACTAAATAACTTTTAAGCCAACCCTATCTTTTTTTTAAAAAAAGGTAGTTAGGTTTAACTTATCTTTTTTAAAATTAATTTCTTTCTTTCCCTTTCATAAATTTATAAAATTCATAAGGTAAACATATTAAATGTCTCTTCAATAACAGGCGTAAGCCAAAATAGTATTTAATTTTTTTTTACGGTAGGCTCGGTAGATTTAATTTAAATAAAGGTTGTAAATTGGTTTCAATTAATGTTATTTACAAAATGAAAATTTACTGACAATGTTGAAAATTAAAGCTACTAAAAATGATAAGAGAAAGCAATGGGAATAACAATACAGCCTGCTCCGTCCCTGCACACCACTACGTTCCCAAACATCGCCCGGCGCGCGAAGTTAAAAAACAAAACGACTTTTATATTTGTTCAATCCAATCTCTCGCTGAACCCCTAGAGACCTCTAGCGGAACCCCTAGAGACCTCTCGCGGAACACCGGTTGAGAACCCCTGATTTACGGCCTTAATCCCAGCTGGATGTGCAGCTACTGACAGCTGCAGAGTCGTGCTATTTTATTTCCAGTCCTGGTCGTTATGCCGTGATCTTTTTTAACAACACGAGATACATACTGATATCAAAACAATTAACTCACACATTAAAACTGAAAATCATCAGTGTTGTATATATTCTTCATTACTGTCTGGTGTAGAAACATTGGACAGTGAACAAGCAATTTGAAGAAAGTATTGAGGCTTCTCAGATGCGGATATATATATAGAAGAATGGGACGAAGAATGAAAAGAGAAAAAAACAAATAAAAAGGTCATAGAAAAGCTTGGAATGAAAAGAGAATTAATGAAGGAGATCAAAATTAGACGGTTGAAATATTCTGGCTACAAAAACAGAAAATAACACCTTGTCGAAGACCATTACAGGAAGGAAGAGTTGAAGGCAAACGTGCGAGCTATAAGTAGGGAGATAACATCAAGAGATGGACAGGAAAGAGTCTATCAGAGTGCACCATCAAGACAAGAGACAGGAAAGAGTCTATCAAAGTGCACCCATCAAGACAAGAGACAGGAAAGAGTCTATCAGAGTGCACCATCAAGACAAGAGACAGGAAAGAGTCTATCAGAGTGCACCATCAAGACAAGAGACAGGAAAGAGTCTATCAGAGTGCACCATCAAGACAAGAGACAGAAGACGTTGGAGATCTATTACAGCCGATCTTCGCTATGGAGGTGGCAGCTGATGATGATGAATCTAGTATTTGTGACTGGATTCAGGATGAGTTAACGATTGGATTTGTCATTTAGCAGATGAAACTGCACAGCGAATGGTAAGTTCCGTATTGACATGTTCATTTCGTTGCCTGAACAGAAGGCAGTGGCACATTCAGCAGCACAGTGGCCGGCCCTGACGACCACAATTGGCCTTTGATTTATTCGATCACGCGTGATGCCCTGAAGCAGGCAATCGTCGCTCTCTGTATTAGAATTTCGCAGAACCGATCGCGAACACGAAAATTCGCTACGAAGCTCTGTCGGCACGTGACACTACTATTAGCACCATCGATTCACCTACGCGTGACTCAGAGGAGGTGGCGTTAGGTGGGTAGCAACCATCACTTGCGCCGGTATAACATGAGAGACATTGTGGGAATAATGACTGAATCATCATCTGTAGCTATGCAGCGTGATCATGCCTTTCCACTTATTTCCATCTTGCTATTCTCCATCCATTCTCTTCATGACTACTTCCCATGTCATAATGTCAAGATCTCCATTATCTTTCCTGTCTTCCTCTTTGGTTTTTAAGGGCTATCTTCACTGCACACGGACAACTCCATCAGTGCTCTGATCTCCTCCCTTAGATCATACAATGAGGATCTCAGCACAGTGCACGAACTCCGTAGCACCGGCAAGAATCCCAATGTGTGTATATAGGAATCACACATTCTATAAATATATTTGGTGCGTAGGTTTCTAATTTTTAAATATTCCTTCCTTCCAGGGACTTATATTTTTCTCGGTATTTGACGATATTTTTGAGTGTTGTCCATCACATCACATGTCCATTAAAAATACAACTGCCTTCGCCTTATCTTTGTGATTGTATTTCTGTGGTTAGTAGCTATCCTGAAGCACTCTTTAGCTGTTTTCCAAGAGGCTATGAACATTGTTTGACCACAGTTTTACGCCCTGAGAAAACAGTTTCTTTTCAGCTTTCCTCATTAAACACACAAAATTACAAGGGCACCTACCTATCCTGCAACTTTACTGGAGAGAATTCACATGAAAAGTCGTTATTTCTTACGTTTTTGTATCATTTAGCTGGTAAGCGTCGCTATGTACATATATCAGTATCGGCGGAAGCTACACGACTCCAGAAATGGAATGGAGGCTAAGTTCAAACCTCCCCCACTCATGTCTTGTCGTTCCACGTGGACCGTAAGGTTGAAACCGTTGCTTTCCGTCGATTTCTGTTTTGGGCCGTCTTTTCAACTCGACCATTATAGCTCGGTTGTTTTAGCTTCCTCTTTCACTGTTATCTCCCCGCTGTTTTAATTCCATGCAGGTTCCAGCCAAGGGCATTACAGGTTATGCTGGTTGGTTGTTTAAATGCATAATACTGTATCCAGTTCATAATCATCGAGTGCCGTGCCGTGCCGACTGGGTTTGGCGATGATGGCTAACTAATTTAAATATCTGGTTGTCCAGGATGTTAGTTACATCCTTCTTGAGAGCTGCATCTCTACTAACTCAAATTTCCTTCCCGTCTTTTTGTGTCCAGGTCTCACATGCAGAGCAAGTAACCCGTCAAGAAATAACGGGAAAGATCGAAGATGTGCGCTTCCTGCCTCGTGTCTGGTTATTTTAACAAAATAAAATTAGCACAAAGAATAACTGGTATTGAAAAAAGAAATTCATACTTTACAGAAGACATTGATTCCGAGTGAAATTTAGATTGTTGACCTGTACGTGGGATCAGCTTAGACCGAAGAGATTAAAGTTTTCGATCTCATACGCAACCTCAGGGGATGCAATTGTGTCCCCTCGCTTTAACAAAATGTTAACGTTCGCAATCCTTTTTATTTTGTCTAAAGTTCGTGAGACGAATCTATCAGACTGTTCGTGGTCCGGAGCTGCAAGACGAAAGTTCTACACCACTAGATGTGAATTAAAAGCAGGGAATCAACACTAACCGCCTACATGGGACGAGTTGTGTGGAGAAGTGCCCTCATCACAGAAGAATTGACGAAACCACGACTGTAGGACTCACCTAGATCAGTTAAGTTCTGATTACAAGGAAACAGTAAAAAGACAACTGTTTTTTTTTTAACCTCAAACCAAGTCTCAGTGAAGACAAATTTGATTTAAATCTAAAATTCATCATCATATCATCGCTATTTTAACCTGTTAAAACTAATTGATTATTAAATTTGTTAAATGTTATTTTAAAACTAAACAAGCATAGTTGATTCAGTTATTATATGTATGAAAGCAAACGTATGAGCAAGACTCTTATATACATATATATATATCGGATAGGAGGGTAGAAATAACAGTTTATTTAAAAAAAAAGAATGTGACTTTTTAATTACCCTCATAGATCAAAGGTAGTTTAAATCATTCACACCCTTAAATGCCTTCACGTCTACAAAATTGTTACATCCTAGGATTATTTCTTTTCTTGGTCTGACAAAATGTTTTTGTTTTTTTCTTGTTGCCATTCAACGCTTAGCATTTGCAGCTGCTATCTACTACAGCTGTGTCTAGTTGCATGTACAGGTTTTCTACTGTTAAAACTGTGTCATCTCCATAATAATAATAATAGCCCCTTCATTCATAACTGACTATGGGAATGCGACCCTGAAGTGACAACTCGCAGCTGTTAATTTTCCTGTTGTTCCTTACGTTTTCTCCTGCTTGCCGTGAGAGCTTCTTTTCGCCCAATCTGAGGTGGCGCCGTATAGAGCATCGCCACTTGGTGCGATCGGCAGCTTCATCCTCCCAGGTTGCTGGATTTATGTGATAAAACTGTCATCTCCATATATTATATTAATGATTGTTATTTCCTGCACCTTGTGAACACAAATTATCATTATCTCTCAAGATATTTTCCCCGAAAAAATAAATGGGCAGGGATAACACGTCTTTGTGTTATTGCACCTTTTTTTAACATAAAAAGGTAAATGTGGTCATATATCAGATACTGCAGGAGTGAAGTGTTAGACTTCACTATACTATGCCCAGTGTCTTTTGTGAAGTGGGGTGACTAATTCCCTTCCTCGTCGCTTCTGCCTTCCGTAACTCAAGAGCAGAGTCACGTACCCATTAACAGCAGTGTAGTCCTGAGCGTGACGCTACCATTTTCAATCTCGGAACCCGGTAACTTTTCTGCGAGAAGTAAGCCCTCTAACCACTTTACCTATATGACGCTGTTAATTAAAATACTAAAATTTACGTACTTACTTAGTCGTTCCCTTTCATCGCTGACCTGAGAGGCGAACTGCCCTTATTGGGAGAAAACTGGCCAGATACAACATTGGCATAGCAGCACTGAGTGAAACTCGACTTGCAGGCGAGGGCCAACTTTGTGAAAAGGGCGCAAGGTTATACATTTTATTGGAGCGGAAGAGGAACTGAAGAAAGACGAGAAGCAGGGGTTGTATTTGCAATAAAAACAGCAATTGTCGGCAAGTTAGCGGGGCCCCGAAAGGGAATAAATGACCGACTCATGACAGTCAAGATCCCCCTGCTTTATGGAAGGAAACATGCCACCATCATTAGCGCGTATGCACCAACTATGACAAACCAGGATGACGTCAAGGATAAGTTTTATGAAGAACTACATGCAGTCATTGCATCAGTTCCTAAAGCAGATAAGCTCATCATTCTTGGTAACTTTAATGCAAGAGTAGGCTCAGATAACATCTCCTGGAATGGCACTATCGGAAAGTAAGGCGTGGGTCGCTGTAACAGCAATGGACTTCTCCTCCAGACTTGCGCAGAACATGACCTCCTTGTCACCAACACCATTTTTCGACTTCCTACCAGCAACAGGACCTCCTGGATGCACCCTGGCTCAAAGCATTGGCACCTAATTGACTATGTAATTGTTAGGAAGAAGGACAGGCAAGATGTCCAGGTGACCAAGTCCACGTGTGATGCCGAATGCTGGACTGATCATCGCCTCATTGTGTCTAAACTTAAAATTCGTATCCAACCAGCCAGGCGCCCTCAGTGGAAGAAAACTAAAAAAAAGGCTGGATGTCACCAAACTAAAGATAAAAATCAAACAGTCATTACTGACACCCTAGAAGACCGTCTCAAATCTATCTCGTTAGACGGCCAAAGTGTGGAAACAAATTGGGCAGCCCTAAGTGAGCAGATCTACAACACTGCTACAGAGGTCTTGGGTCCCGCCATCAAGAAACAAAATGACTGGTTTGATGAGAACTCAGATGATATAAAGAAGATGTTGGCTGAGAAACACCATCTCCATAAAGCATATTTAAATGATCCAAAATCTACATCAAAGAAAGACGCTTTCAACAACATGCGTAGAATCGTCCAACATAAACTGCGCCAGATGCGGGATTCATGGCTGAGTAATAAAGCAGATGAGCTCCAAGGCTTTGCTGACAGCCATGACTTGAAATTTTTTTACCATGCACTCAAAGCGGTCTATGGTCCAACATCATCAGGATCATTTCCCCTCCTTAATGCAGATGGAAAAATACTAATTACAGACAAGGAAAAAATTCTCCAACGCTGGGTCGAACATTTTAATAATATTCTGAACCAGCCATCATCTATTAACGACGAAGCCATCAACCGCCTGCCCCAAATTCCTAAAAATGAAGCACTAGATGATATACCAACTCTGGAGGAAGCTCAAAAAGCGATTCATCAACTTTCTAGTGGAAAGGCCCCCGGCTCAGATTCAATTCCTGTTGAGGTCTATAAAGATGGCGGTACAGTTCTGATAGAGAAACTTCACATGATCTTCCAGCAAATGTGGCAGAGTTAAACCATCCCACACGATCTCATAGATGCGTCAATTATACATCTATATAAACGTAAAGGTAATCGCCAAGACTGTAACAATCATCGAGGCATCTCTCTATTATCAATCGCTGGGAAGATATTCGCCAGAATCCTTCTGAATCGCCTTACGGCTCATCTTGACAAAGGTCTTCTACCTGAAAGTCAGTGTGGATTCCGGAAAGAACGTGGAACCACCGATATGATGTTCGCTGCAAGACAGCTACAAGAAAAATGCCAAGAACAGCACTGTGACCTGTACACAGCTTTCATCGACTTGACAAAGGTGTTCGACACGGTCAGTAGAGAGGGTCTATGGAAGATCATGGCAAAATACGGCTGCCCAAAGAAATTTATCACAATAGTGCAGCAACTGCATGATGGAATGCAGGCTAGAGTTCAGGAAAACGGTGAGCTATCGGAGCCTTTCCCCGTCTCAAATGGAGTTAAACAAGGGTGTGTACTTGCACCGACTCTGTTCAGTATCATGTTTTCTGCTTTGCTGACTGATGCTTTCAGAGACGCGGACACGGGAATCGACATCAGATATCGTATTGATGGAAAATTGTTTAACCTTAGGAGGCTTCAAGCAAAAACCAAGGTCAAATCATACACCATCAGGGATCTTCTGTTTGCTGACGATTGTGCGCTCAATGCTGGCTCAGAGGCTGATCTGCAGCATAGCGTGGTTAGATTCTCGGAAGCCTGTTCTAACTTTGGGCTTACCATCAACACGGAGAAAACAGAAATCATGTACCAACCAGCTCCTGGCACAATTTATACTGAGCCAATCATCAAAGTCACCCGTGTGTTACCGGGGCCCGAAAGGGGAGCAAAGAATAGTAACACTGTCCCCTGCCAAGCATGTCGTAGAAGGCGACTAAGGAGGGTTGGGCATGGGGCCGGTTACCCCATCCTGTAAAAAAATTTAAACCACAAAAAACTTCAACAAATATGGACAAGTCAAATAAAGAAAATAAAACACAGCCATCCAAGACAGGGGAAGGTCCTCTCGCTGGGAGGCGTATGATGCAACACAGAGAAAGCCGAAAGGAGTCTGTGTTGCTGACTAACCTTCTTTCTTCTAGGAGAACTTCCAGATTTGGCACCTGGAATGTTCGGACATTAAACGAACAAGGGAAAGTGGCGCAAGTAGCAGCAGAAATGAGGGAATACAAAATCGAGGTTCTGGGAATGTGTGAAACAAAGTGGAAGGGGGTAGACAGGAAGAAACTCATCACAGGTGAATTGGTGCTGTCCTCAGGACATGAAGACGAAAGTTCACACCACAGTGAAGGCGTAGCTCTTATGTTATCTAAAGAAGCACAGAAAGCACTCATTGAATGGGAAGCTGTTGGACCCAGAATAATAACAGCTACTTTCAAAACAGCTAAAAAGAAAATTCATGTAAATGTCATCCAATGTTATGCACCAACTAATGACAAAGAAGAGTCTGGGAAAGAAGCATTTTATACTAAACTACAGGAAATTATGGATAAAGTAAAAAGAAAAGACATCACAATTTTGATGGGTGACATGAATGCAAAGATAGGTACAGTCAACACCGGATTTGAAGAAGTCATGGGAAAACATGGGCTAGGAGTAATGAATGAAAATGGAGAACTATTCGCAAACTTCTGTGCTTCAAATCAACTGGCTATAGGAGGAAGCATGTTTCCACATAAGAGAATACACAAGGCAACATGGATATCACCAGACCATAGAACAGAAAATCAGATCGATCATATATGCATATACAAGAAGTTTAGATCATCATTGCAGGATGTAAAGGTATATAGAGGAGCAGATGTGGCATCAGATCACCATCTTCTGATAGCCAAAGTAAAAATGAAACTCAAGAGATATGCAACAATGCAAAATTATAGACAACAGTTTAATGTAGGACAGCTAAGAAATCAAGAAACAAGAGACACATTTGCGGTCACAGTATCTAACAAATTCCAAGTGCTCCAACAGCTGGAAGATGTAGAGAATACAGAAGACTATTGGCAGCAGGTCAAAACTGTATGGAAGGAGACGTGTGAAGAAATACTGGGGAAAAGGGAAAGACAACAAAAAGCATGGATAACAACAGAAACCATCAATAAGATAAAAGACAGAAAAAAACAAGAAAGCAGAGTTAAACACAAGCAAAACCAGAAGTTCCAAAGCCAAGGCTCAAGAAGTGTACACAGAAGCAAACAAAGAAGTAAAAAGAAGTATCAAAAGAGACAAGAGGAAGTATATTGAGGAGTTGGCAAGAGAGGCAGAAGATGCTGCAGCCAAAGGAAATATGAGAGAACTGTATAGCAGCACAAAGAAGTTAACAGGGAAATACAAGCAAACAAGTTGCCTCATAAAAGACAAGAATGGGAAACTGCTCAGCAATATACAAGAGCAAATGAAGAGGTGGACAGAATATTTTGGGGACCTTCTCAATAGACCAGCTCCACAAAACCCACCGGACATCCAGCCAGCAGAAGAAGAGCTACAAATTAACGGGGAAAGACCAACGAAGGAAGAAATAAAGAAAGCCATAAAGCTTCTAAGAGATGGAAAAGCATCTGGACCTGATGGCATTCCAGCAGAGGCCATCAAAGCAGATATCGACACGGCTACAGAGATGTTATATAAATTACTTGGTAAAGTCTGGGAAAAGGAAGAGATACCAGCAGAATGGAAGGAAGGATATCTGGTTAAGTTGCCTAAGAAGGGAAATTTACAAGAGTGCACAAATTATAGAGGAATAATGTTACTATCAGTGCCAGGAAAAGTATTAAACAGGATTATCCTTGAGAGATTAAAAGAGTCCATAGACAAGAAACTGAGAGATGAACAAGCAGGTTTTCGACAAAACAGATCATGTACAGACCAGATAGCCACTTTGAGAATAATAGTTGAACAAAGTCTGGAATGGAATTCACCACTATACATCGGATTTGTGGACTACGAAAAGGCATTTGACAGTGTAGACAGAGAATCACTTTGGAAATTGATGAGGCATTATGGAGTTCCCCTGAAGATCATTAATTTAATAAAGAAAACATATGAAGACATGACATGCAGAGTTCTTCATGAAGGACAGCTTACAGAACCGTTTGGGATAAGAACAGGAGTGCGACAGGGATGCCTCTTGTCTCCATTTCTTTTCTTGCTGGCAATAGATTGGGTTATGAGATCATCGACGACACACAACAGAAATGGAATCCAGTGGACTCTGACTAAGCAGTTGGATGATCTGGATTTTGCTGATGACTTGGCTCTTCTGTCCCATAACCGTAATCAGATGCAGGACAAATTGAAAACACTCGATGAGAAGTCACAGCAATTGGGTCTGAAAATACACAGGGAAAAGACAAAAATAATGAGAATAAATGCAGGTAATGATAACAGGGTTGAACTTGAAGAAACACCAATACAAGATGTAGAATCGTACACATATCTTGGCAGTAATATAGACAAAGTTGGAGGGACAGACAGCGATATCAAAATAAGAATACAAAAGGCAAGAGGAGCTTTCATTGCATTGGGAAATATATGGAGATCAAGAGAAATAGGATCCAACACGAAAATAAGAATATTCAACTCAAATGTGAAGTCAGTCCTATTGTATGGCTCAGAGACATGGAGAACAACAAAGACAACAACCAAAAAGCTACAGACTTTCATAAATGGGTGCTTGCGTAGAATAGAGGGATTAAAATGGTATGACAAGGTTACCAACGTGGAACTGATGACAAGAACTGGACAAGTGCCAGTGGAACAAGAGATGAGAAGAAGACGATGGCGATGGATAGGACACACACTGAGGAAACCTGTTGATAACATTACAAGGCAGTCCTTGTTCTGGAACCCCCAGGGCAAGAGAGGCAGAGGTAGACCAAGAAGCACATGGAGAAGAGAGTTGGAAACAGAGGTGAAAATGATGAGGAGAACATGGAAAGAACTTGAGATGATGGCACGTGACAGGAGGACTTGGCATGTGTTTGTTGAAGGCCTATGCTCCTTTGGGAGTGGAGGGTTATGAATGAATCATCAAAGTAAATGGTGAGAAACTGAATGTTGTGAACAGATTCACATACCTTGGTAGCACACTATCCCAGAACATCGTCATTGATGATGAGGTGAACACCAGGATCTCCAAAGCCAGCAGCACATTTGGCAGACTATACACCAACGTTTGGCATCGAAGTGGCATTAGTCTACAGACAAAGCTGAAGGTGTACAGAGCTGCGGTGCTTCCAGTGCTGCTTTATGCATGTGAAACATGGACTTTATACAGGCGCCACGTAAAGAAGCTAAACCACTTCCATACAGTCAGTCTCAGAAAGGTAATGAACATCAAATGGCAAGACAAGATCCCGGATACCGCCGTTCTTGACAGAGCTGGTATCCCTAGCATCGATAATATTCTGATGCAGTCACAGATTCGCTGGGCAGGTCATGTAGTTCGCATGCCAGACCATCGACTGCCAAAGATACTCTTTTATGGTGAGATGCAGAAGGGTAAACGCTCCCATGGTGGCCAAAAGAAGCGCTTCAAAGACACGTTTAAGACTTCATTGAAAACCTTTGACATAAACCCTGACACAAGGGAAGCTGCTGTGCAAGACCGAACCGCTTGGCGAATCTCTTCGTAAAGGTGCAGCGGCATGCGAATCATCCAGAAGAGCAGCAGCGGAACAGCGGAGACAGCCAGAAAAGACCGTTAAATAAAACCTTCACATGAAGCAAACATTCCCTGCCCACTATGTCTGAGATATTTCCAGGCCCGCATCGGGCTCATCAGTCACCTTCGTACCCATAGACTAACCTAACATATTCCTAATAATTGGATGAACAGAGAGTGGTCTTCATCACCCGTGATGGACGAACAACACCGTGAGGTGTAGAGGTTTGGAAAAGAGAGCGCCAGACTATCCTATCGGCTGTCTTCCTCCTGGTCTAGTTCCATTCTAGTCCTCGATCCTTCAAAGATTGTCTAATGTTGTCCTCCCAGCGGACTCTGGGTCGTCCTGGAGGTCTGGATCCCTGACTCTTAGTTTCCCATGCTTGTCGTGATAGCCGATCTTCTCCCATTCTGCAGACATGGCCAAACCATCTTAGTTGGGACTATTCTACTTGGGTCTGCAGGGGATGAGATTTTAGGCCTTGAAGTATCGTCTGGTTGCGGACCATGTCTCTTCTGGTTACTTCAACCATCTTCCTCAGATACCTCATTTCTGAGGTTTGGATCTGGCGTTTGTGGGTTGTAGTCATTGCCCATGACTCGCATCCATACGTCAAGACTGGGACATAGGTGGAGCGCTATATGCCATCTTCGTTTTCTTACCAACCTCTCTCTTGCTGAGGAACCCTCGATTTATGGCCTGAAAAAGTCTTCCAGCTGCTGCTTTTCAAGTGGCCAATTCTTCTTTGATACCTCCCTTCCGGTCTATAACAGATCCGAGGTATTTAAAGTGGTCGATTAAATTATTGGAGTAAAGTAGCACAAGAAGTGACCCACCCAGCACATAAAGCATTTGTCAAAAACCAACCAAGTGTTTGGGACGTCCCCTTAAATAAAGAAAGATATCCAACAGGGTGGAGAACTATAGAAGATCTAACACAGTTCAAAGAACTGTCAAACACAATTAAAAATAGTAATAAATATAGAAGCATAATACCACCCTGGGAACTAAAAACACCAATCATAGACTACTCACTTACTGAAAAGATCAAACAAAACATAGAAGATAAGGAAGCCAAAACGATAAGTAGAAAGTTCATAAATCAACTTACAAAACAGTCTGGCCGTCTACACTGATGGATCCAAGGGTGATAGTGGGCAACTAGGTGCAGGAGTAGTAATACCACAGTGGGGAATTAAGAAGAGCTACAGTGTAACTGAAGGGGCTTCGATTTTTACCGTAGAGATGGTAGCAATTCTAAAAAGTTTAGAAATAATCGAAGATAACCCACCATAAGCTGTTACGATATTTACAGACTCACTATCATCACTACAAGCCCTAGAACACCCAGGTAAATGTAGCCGGCCAGACATAAAGGAAGAAATTCTTGCAATTAATACATCACTAGGGAACAGAGGATGTAGTATGAGGCTAGTGTGGGTTCCAGCTGGTAACGAGTTAGCAGACCAGAACGCCAAGTATGGAAGAATAAGTAAAAACAATATAAGAGCAGGACTGGGAAGGTCGGAGATCAAGAGCCCAGTGAAGCTAACTATAAACGAGGAATGGAAGACAACATGGAAGAACAGTAGAAAAGGCAGACACGCGTTCAAACTGCTGAAAGAACCAACAAGGACGTGCCAGGTACTAAAGGTACCCTCGAACAAAAAGCTGTGGCGTCTCCGTCTCGGTGCAGCATACTTTATGATAGAGGAACCACAATGTCAAGAATGTCAGGAAGAAAATGACACAGACCACTACCTGATCCACTGTAGAAAATACGATCAACAGAGGCTAGAATTAAAAACATACTTTAGAAATCACAATATAGACATGACAGGTGATAAGGTTTTAAGTATAGATGCCCCAGGAGAAGCCCAAACAATACTTAAACGATATATATATATAAAACAAAAGGAAAATATATAAGGTTAATAACAGTGACAATATTGGTAATAATAACAAAAATAATACTTCAGAAAAGACATTCAGCCAAATAGAAATTAAGCAACAAAAACTAACAAATCATTAATTAAAAAAAAAAAAAAAATTTAGCAAACTTACTAAATACTCATAGGACAAGGAAAGACAACGAGGTATTAAAAAAAAAAAAAACCAACTCAAAAAGTATAAATACTAATACAAGCTAAAACCAAGTGCAAAGGACAATGAAAATAAAATGACAAATACTAATATAAATTAAAACCAGCAACTGCAAAAGACAAGTTATTTAAATTTAATACAAAATTAGTAAATAAAATGACACCAAATACCCCAATTATAACCAATTTTCAGGTTGAACAGGGTAGACCAAGATGGAACGAGAAGAGGCAATAATGGTCAGCTGTTAAGTGCCCGCTCTCCACTCATCACCTTTTCAAAACAACAACAACCAGGACCTGTTCATCCAGCTTAATCTGATGCCTTCTTTCTTCTCGTGATATCATAATGGATTTTGTTTTAGAGACTAACATTTGATTAAAAAAAATTTTAATGTTCTTTTTTTCTTTACTCAATGGGGCGCACATCTCACGCCGCAATAAATTAGATATGTATCCAGTATCTGAGTAGCTGTCACCTCTCGCTTCTTTTTTGTCAATATTTGACCACATATAGATTTCCGTGAGCTCCGCTGGAGTCGCTTGTCAAAAGCCGCGCGATGTCTGGTAGATTCTGTTTACATTAGTGCGGCAGCCAACAATACTCGCCCATCGATTACACGCCCAGCACCAACAATTGGCAGGTAATGAAAACAATTTGTGTAGGCGGACAGAGGAGACTGGACAAGACGCTTCTCCTTGACTGCTAGTCTGATCTGTATCTTACAGTCCAAGCTAGGTGATCTGACGCGATGGAACAAAAAAAAAAAGGATGTAATCTGCCGATTGGTTTGGTAGGTTCTTCTTTTGACGGTGAAATGTAATTGCCATTCCAGATTGGAAGTAGGTTTTTCTTCCTTCTAAAAATGTATTTCTCTTCCGTTGTCTAACTGCACTGCTTTGCCTGCCTAGTAATGATAATCGACAAGCCTAAACAAAATAGTTAGCTGCCATATATATATATATATATATATATATATATATATATATATATATATATATATATATATATATATATATATATGAGGGACGGTCAAAAAGTAATGCCTCGTAATTTTTAATTTCATTCAATAGGCAAGAAAACAGATAAAATTCACATTGAAATGTAGCCCCAAGTCTGAACTTCACAAATTTATTTCTCAATGTAGTCTCCGTTATTTGTTACAGTGTTTGTCCATCTTCTCACAAGGGCATGTATCCCCGCACGGTAAAAATTTGTGTCCTTTTTCCTAAACCACTGGCGTATGGTGCGTTTAAGGGTCTCTGTGTCCTCAAAGTGATGTCCGCGAAGATCTTCTTTCAGTGGTCCAAACAGATGGAAGTCAGAAGGTGCAAGATCGGGACTGTAAGGGGGATGTGGTAATAATGTCCAGCCAAATTCTGCAATCGCATCAATGGTGCGTTTAGCGGTGTGTGGCGTGGCATTAAAGTGCAACAGTAGTGCAGTTCTCTGATCTTTTAATGGGTAAAGTCGCCGAAGACGACCTCTAAGCTTCTTCAAAGTTTCAATGTAACGGTCTGCATTCACCGTGTTTCCCTGTTCCAAGAAGTCGAGAAGAATCACACCCTTCTCATCCCAAAACACGGAGGCCATAACTTTCCCTACAGATGGTGAACTTTTGAACTTCTTTCTTGTCGGCGATGTTGTGTGATGCCATTCCATTGACTTCCTCTTGGATTCTGGTTCAAAAAAATGAACCCAAGTCTCATCACCTGTCACAATATTCGATAAAAACTCTTCTCCTTCAGTTTCGTAATGGTGCAAGAGGTTGATGGCTATGGTTTTCCTTGTTTCTTTATGTCTGTCTGTCAACATTCTGGGTACCCACCATGCACAAACTTTTGAATAACCCAGGTCTTTAATGATGTTCTGGACACTGCCTTTACTAATGGACAATATGGAAGAAAGTTCATCCAGTGTTACCCGACGGTCACCATGAATGATGCCATCAACTCGATGAATGTTGTGTGGAGTCACTGCGGTAGACGGACGGCCAGTCCGCTTTGCGTCAGCCATTGAGGATTGACCTACTTCAGCTTCGTCACAACGATGTACCCAACGTCGGACAGTGCTAACATCCACTGTTGAATCTCCATAAACATTCTTCAAACGTTCGTGGATGCGAATTGGGGTCTCGCCTTCAGCACTGAGGAATTCTATGATATAACGTTGTTTTAACCGAACGTCTTTGGCAGCCATTTTTAAACTGTTACAGTGGTGCCCCCTGTTACTGAAACAGGTTGGTAATGCTATACAGTGCAGAAGAGTGTTTGAGGAATCCTGCTAAATTTACAAATTGCACACCGATGCAGTATTTACATATATAAAAAATAGGAGGCATTACTTTTTGACCTTCCCTCGTATATATATATATATATATATATATATATATATATATATATATATATATATATATATATATATATACGAGGGGCGTTCAGAAAGTAATGCACCACATCGTTTTTTCTCAGCTAATAATGAAGATAGAAGCATGAAATTTTGCACACTTCAAATATGGCATGTGCCAATTGTGTGCACCAAATTGCACCGCAACCGGCCAAATAATACGGCTGCCCTAACCGTTGAAATGGAGCGTGTTAGCAACTTGCGTTATAAACAGCGAATTGTGATAGAATTTCTCGTTGCAGAGAAGGAAACTGTTGTGAATATTCACAGGCGTCTATGTGATGTGTATGGAAGTTTTGCAGTCGACAGGAGTACAGTCAGTCGCTGGGTTCAGACAATCAAAGAATCAGGAAGTGGAGATATGGAGCTGCTTGATCGGCCGCGCTGTGGACGTCCTGCCACAGCCACCAACGCAGAAATGTTGAAATGCGCTGAGGGCATTATTCTTACTGATAGGCGAACCACTACTCAACAATTGGCCTTACAGCTGTCAGTCAGCATTGGTAGTGCAAATGCAGTTATAAAAACTCTCGGATTTTCTAAGGTTTGCGCAAGATGGGTTCCTCGAAGTCTCACAAATGACCACCGATTGCAAAGGAAAGCAATTTCTTCTGAATTGTTGGAGCGTTTCAATGCTGATGGAGAGAACTTTTTGGCTAAGATCGTTACAGGCGACGAAACCTGGGCACATCATTTTGAACCTGAGACAAAAAGACAGTCAATGGAGTGGCATCATCCACAATCACCAAGAAGAAAGAAATTCAAGACAATTCCTTCAGCTGGAAAGGTCATGATCACTGTCTTTTGGGACATTGAAGGTGTGATTCTTGTGGACGTTATGCCAAGAGGGGAGACAATCAATTCGCAGGTTTGAAGATGATGAAGGAGTGATTCATGCAGCGAAGAAATGGCTACATGATCAAGACAAAATCTGGTACGGGCTAGGAATACATGCACTTGTTTTGCGCTGGCATAAAGCCGTACAAGTTGATGGGGATTATGTTGAATAATACCGATGTTTACATGACATATCCATGTATATTGTGTAAAAATTTCATGCTTTTTGAATAAACAGCTCCTGAGAAAAACGATGTGGTGCATTACTTTCTGAACGTCCCTCGTATATATATTTTAATCGAATAATCTAAGCAAATGTTAGTTATATTTTTTAGCGATACTCGACTAGTCTAAGCCAATTATAGTTGCTATACATCTTTTTAAAGGGGTAATCGACTAGTCAAAGCTAATGTTAGTTGCTGTACTTTTTTAAAAGTAATAATCGACTAGTCTAATGCTAATGTTAGTTGCTATATACCATTTAATGGGGTAATCGACTAGTCTAAGCTAATGTTAGTCGCCATTTTAAGCGATAATCGACAAGTCAAAGCTAATGTTTGTTGTTATTCTTTGTTTAGTGATAATCGACTAGTCTAAGCTAATGTTAGGTGCTATATTTTTAGCAATAATCGACTAATCTAAACAAATGTTAGTTGTTATATTTTTTATTGATAATCGATTAGTCTAAGCAAATGTTAGTTGCTGTATGTTTTTAATGATAATCAACTAGTCCAAGCTAATGTTAGCTGATACATTTTTAGTGACAACTGACTAGTCTAAACTAATGTTAGGCGTAATAGTTTTAGCAACAATCGACTAGTCTAAGCTAATGTTAGCTGATATCTTTTTATTGATAATCGACTAGTCTAAGCAAATGTTAGTTGCTATATGTTTTTAGTGATAATCAACTAGTCCAAGCTAATGTTAGCTGATCCATTTTTAGTGACAATTGACTAGTCTAAGCTAATGTTGTTGCTATACTTTTGTTTGGTGAATGTCGACTAGTGTAATCAAACGTTTGGTGACTGATTTTTAAAAAAATCTTATAGATTAACCGCATTTCTTTAACAGAAGATTAACTGATCAATTCCAAATACTCTGATAAATTATAAAGTCATAAATAATTTTTTTTTTAAATCACTAAGGACTTTATTTATTTTACTTGTTATAAGTCAACATCGTCCTGAAAATATAATGAAAATACTGACAAGTTACAACCAAACAATTTATTATTATTGACCATACTTGCCAAATGTCATATCAGAAACCTCTAACATAGCAAATGCTCTCGCATATTAGCAAAAGATATAAACACTGCTAAAACTGGAATAATAGATTAATCGATTAATTAATCGTTAAAGATCCCAGCCCTAGGTAATATATTGTAAGTGAAAATTGACTAGTCCAAGCAAAAGTTAATAGCCATAGTTTTCGTGAAAATTGACTAGTCTAAGCAAAAGTTAGTAGCAATAGTTTTAATGAAATTCGACTATTATAAGTAAATCTTAGCTGCTACATTTTTTTAGTTGTAATCGACCAGTCTATGTTAGCTATATCTATTCTCAATGAGAATGAATGCAACAATAATGTCAATGTGCAAGGTGACATATTATCTTAACAGCAGCATCCATTACAAAAAGAAGACCAAAAAAAAAACACCACTAACGTAAAACTAAATCAGTGTGGTTGTCAGGATCTCTGATGAAATGAAGGAAGAACAGAATCACTGCTCCCTCAAGCATGTCGCAACAAGTGAATAATGTAAGCCTGTGGAACAAGCGAATAATGTAAGCCTGTGGAACAAGCGAATAATGTAAGTCTGTGGTACAAGCGAATAATGTAAGCCTGTGGAACAAGCGAATAATGTAAGCCTGTGGAACACACGAATAATGTAAGCCTGTGGAACAAGCGAATAATGTAAGCCTGTGGAAAAAGCGAATAATGTAAGCCTGTGGAACACACGAATAATGTAAGCCTGTGGAACAAGCGAATAATGTAAGCCTGTGGAACACACGAATAATGTAAGCCTGTGGAACAAGCGAATAATGTAAGCCTGTGGAACACACGAATAATGTAAGCCTGTGCAACAAGTGAATAATGTAAGCCTGTGGAACACACGAATAATGTAAGCCTGTGGAACAAGCGAATAATGTAAGCCTGTGGAACAAGCGAATAATGTAAGCCTGTGGTACAAGCGAATAATGTAAGCCTGTGCAACAAGCGAATAATGTAAGCCTGTGCAACAATCGAATAATGTAAGCCTGTGCAACAAGCGAATAATGTAAGCCTGTGCAACAAGCGAATAATGTAAGCTTGTGCAACAAGCGAATAATGCAAGCCTGTGCAACAAGCGAATAATGTAAGCCTGTGCAACAAGCGAATAATGTAAGCCTGTGCAACAATCGAATAATGTAAGCCTGTGCAACAAGCGAATAATGTAAGCCTGTGCAACAAGCGAATAATGTAAGCCTGTGCAACAAGCGAATAATGCAAGCCTGTGCAACAAGCGAATAATGTAAGCCTGTGCAACAAGCGAATAATGTAAGCCTGTGCAACAAGCGAATAATGCAAGCCTGCGCAAACGCCTAGCAGTTTTATTTTTGTTGTTGTTCAGAATCGACATCACTGCACTCGGGGCAAACCCACAGGTGATCAGTCTCCCTCAGCAAACGTCGAAGGGTATGAATGCGGTTTTATTATGTAAAACAAACTGCTACAGAAACCACAAGGAGAGGAGCACACGAAGTGCTCTGACCTAGGCTTCCTGCAAGGGAACATCTTAAACCAGAGCAGCTTGGGACCCAAAGATGCAGCAAAAGAGAATGCAGTCAGCGACCCATAGTTTGACTGCTTGCATCAGGGTCAGCGAACCAGAGCTGACCAAGACCCTACTCCACCTCCACGTGGTGGTCCTGGAAACAGGCTGTATCACTGCAGTCTGGCAGAGCGAGTAGGGATCGCAGAGGGAAGGCAAACCCGGTCCCAAAAAATGCCGTGCTGAAGTCGGATGTGTCGACCGAAAGGAGCAGATATCACAGCTCCGGCGTAAACAGACACAACGCAACCAACGTCCTTTTCAGGGCGAACGAGGAAGAAGAAGAAAAAACACCAGAGCAGCCACCATATGCTCTTTGAGAATGAAAAATAAATTCTGAACGTATTCGAAAGAGCCATTTTCCCTGCTGGTATCCTATGCTTCTCTCATCCACTCCTAAGGCCTAGCAATGATAGACTGTAGCTCTATTTTCGTCTCTAAAATTCAGCTCATTTCCTCCCTTCTTCTCCTCTCAAGCTGCCCCCACTGCGCTCCTATTTCAAAAAAAAAAAAGCATTCGGCTTAATCGACAACAAATCAATAACCAGTTTGGAAGGCGGCGTAGAACAGCATCGGAATTTTGCTTATTTAAGGTCCATAAAAATTACTTTGATCTTCTCATATGGAAGAGGTAAACAGAGTAGGAACCGAAAACAGAAGAAAAACAATTGCAGTTAATGGTAGGAGACATACAACAAGGTTATAATCACCATCATTCCCTTTTCCGCTCTTTATGGAGCATACATTTACCACTGCTACTGGTTTCCTTGTGACAAACTTGCACCAAAGAATTCACGTGCTCTTACAGTGGTCGTGTCTGCAGCAATTTGTTTTACGCGATGAGGTTACTAACCACGTGCATAACCTCATATTTATCGCCTGTTACGACATGCCTGAGGCAGCAGTAGTCCTATTCTTTATCTCATCAGAGACCCCCCGGGCACTTCACGGGGGCAAAAAGTTACAGGCAGAAATTGGACAGCCGATAGGATAATATGGCGCTCCCTCTTCCAAACCTCTACACCTCACGGTAGAAGAGGAACGACTAAGTAAGTAAGTATGTAAAAAAGGGGGACAGGGTACTTCACTACTTTAAGTGTGAAGGGAGAAGTGAAATGGCCAGTAGAAGTGAAAACTGCAGCTAATTGTTAAACATTCTTCCTTCACCGTTCAGATGCCCAAGAAGCATAGGCCTTCAACCAAGTAATGCCAAGTCTTCTTGTCCCGTGCCATCAGCTCAATGTCTTTCCTTGTTATCTTTATCCTTTCATGTCTTCTAAACTTTGATCAGCAATAAATCGTTCCAGTCCCGACAGATGAGTCAAGATGGGGAGCCACTTACTGAGCACCAACTTAACTACAGTCACAACCCTCACCAGCCATCGTTAACAGGACTCATAACTGGAAGGGATATGCAACCCTGCAGAAGTAAAATAAGCAGGGTGGTGAGACAGTGAGGCTGTGGCACAGGGGGAAGGGGGTGCGAACTTTGTATTGATCTCATAGCCCAATGAAACGGGTATTGATTGTAAAATCCGACGGCGAAATGGGTAGCGACACGGCCAACCTCTGCGACGACGCTGATTAGGTGGGAGGTAGGGTGGCTGGGCGCAGAAAGGACGAAAGATGAGAATGTTTATTGGCAGATGGAGAAAATATTCAGTCAAGGGAAAGGACGGACAGAAAAACACAAGAGGAATGAAGGGGATACAGGAGGGGCTGTCAGAGTAAGAGTGAGATTTTTAAAAAAGTAGTATTTTAGCTCTATCATGCCCAATTATGCAGTACTGTAATAATATTAATAATACTGTAATAAACAATAGTAATAGTGGTAGTGAAGTAGACTACAGTCGTGGCAGTTGCAGAAGTAATAGCAGCAGAATCAGTAGTAGCAATCGTAGTAGCTGAGGTGGTTGGCAGGTTGTGGTGGTAGTGGGCAGGAGTAGTAGTGATGACAATAATATGGCGGCAGCAACAATAAAAAAAAAACATATTAGATCTTATAAAAGGCGTGTACTTTCCGCTAAGAAGAAAATGTGCTAAAAACGACGATACAATTATTCCATAGACTTTTTTTTTTAAATCTCTAACCAGCGGCACTCGAGCTTTCCAGCCCTTTTGGCCCAATGACATGTCATTGCGAGGCTGGGGGGTACTTTTTTATTAAATGGCCTACATGGAAATAATAAAAAAACATGCTAAGCAGGAGTGAAAGACAAAAGCGACTTTTAGAATAAATAAACAGAAACAGGGAAAGTATGAATAAAGGACACACAGAGACTAATTAATACACAAATAACTTTGTGTTTCCAAAAAGTCCCTACGTCCTGTGGCTAAGAGGTACGCCTCGTATCAAGAGGTATCGGGTTCGAATCCCAGTTGAGGGATTATAATTTATGGAAATATTTTTTTTCAGAACCAGTGGTCCTAATTATGTCATACTTCCTTCGGAGGTACCCATTAGAGCTGGGTCGGCTCAAGAGCCGTTCGGGTTATTCGACGACACTTCTTCAAATCTCTTCGCCAGGCCACGAATTATTCCAGTCCAAGTCCCTGTCGACGACACTACTTCAAATGTCCTCGCCAGGGCTCGAACCTGGATCACCCGATCGGCAGCGCAGTGTGGTAACCATTACACCAGCGCGGCTCCCTATCATGGGTAGTGAGATTGGATGCCAAGCCTTCTCGGATAAGGGCGAAAAAATAGGAGGTCCCGTGTACAAGTCGCACGTTTAAAATCCCACGGCAGTTGGAAAATCGTAAAGAGTAGGCCATAAGGCCACTGCCCTGGCAAACATTTTAAAATTAGGAAACCTACCCACCACAAAAACATTTATAGAATGTGTGATTCCTATACAGTATATACACA
Organism: Oreohelix idahoensis; assembly: GCA_024509875.1. NCBI lineage: Eukaryota > Metazoa > Mollusca > Gastropoda > Stylommatophora > Oreohelicidae > Oreohelix > Oreohelix idahoensis. Next base: position 28,827 of record JAMPIV010003137.1, read on the forward strand.
CTTTAGGATTCTCGCCGGTGCTACGGAGTTCGTGCACTGCGCTGAGATCCTCTTTGTGAGATCTAAGGGAGGAGATCGGAGCACTGATGGCGTTGTCCGTGTGCATGAAGACAGTCCTTCAAACCAAACCAAACCAAATCCCTATGTCCTATGCAAAGGCAATAACTTTTTAAAAGAAAGTTAATAAAACGTGCGCAGAAGTTATAAAAGATGATGACCAGAGTTAACGACGATGAATGAATATTAAACACCGCATTTTCTACCTACCACATAAGACGCACTACTCTTTTACCCCAGAAATAAATCTTAAAAAAAAAAAAAAAAAAAATCATCCTGCGTCTTAGTCGGTGATAATCACAGCTATCATAAACAAACGTTGTTATTTTCTTGAATTCAAACGTGTGCAATTTTCTTTCTCTTTTGTCCTAGTAAGACGAACTACTTTTTAAAAATTTGTTTTTAAAATCCTCAGCAAAAGAGAAATTGGCAAAAAGACGAAGATGGTTCTACACCCCTGCACCGATGTTCCAGTCTTGAATTATGGATGCGAGTCATGGGCAATGACTACAACCCACAAAATCCAGCTCCAAACCTCAGAAATGAGGTATCTGACGAAGGTGGTTGAAGTAACAAGACACATGGTCTGCAACCAGAACGATACGTCATGCACTCAAAACCCAGCCTCTGCAGACCCGAGTGGAACAGTCTCAATTACGATGGTTTGGCCATGTCTGCAGAATGGGAGAAAATTGGCTCCAACGACAAATACGAACGACAAAAAAAAAAAAAAAAAAAAAAAAACAAGAGCAACATTGGACAATCTCTGAAGGACCGAGGACTAGATTAGAACCAGGCCAAGAAGAACACAGCCGACCGTATAGTATGGCGCTCTCTCTGACAAATCTCTACACCCCCTGGTAGAAGCGGAACGACTAAGTAAGTCCGTTTTATGATCCAGCCTTCACCACGCCTTGCTGCAGTCCTTCTCCTCTTATTTAAACTATACGATGATTAAAATATGTTGGACTGCGAATGATACAGTATTATAAAGAAATCATAAGTGCAATAAAATGCTTTTATTTAAAAAAGGATTAAAAATTTTGTGATATCTGCAAAACAATTTTATTGTTAAAAAAATAAATAAAAATATAAGCAATAATATTATATGCGCAATATACTTAATCCCAACGGGCTGATCACCCGTTTGCCAGTCACTTTGATTACGGAAACAACAGCAAACGGATTGATTTGTCGTTGCCCTAAAGACGCCATTAGGCGTGATGGGAACAACGGCAAAGAAAATCTATTCGCTGTTGCCCTTAAGACGCCACTAGGCGTAATGGCCACTGACTGTTTTGCCGGTCGTTGGCTAAGGACGGAAGAAGAAGAAGAAGAATATACTTAATAAGTCATTCTAATGCCTTAACCTGTGGTCCTTGGACCGCTTGAGGGTCCGTGAATTGACTCTACACTGTACGTGTACATAACCTAAAATTTAGAATGTAAACTTGTTTTTTTTTTAATTTATGCTTTCATGTACATTTTTTCCCAAGAAGGGTTCCATGGCCTTCATCGGACAATCAAAGAGGTCCATGGCCTTCATCGGACAATCAATGGTGTCCATAACCTTCATCGGACAATCAAAGTGGTCCATAGCTTTCATCAGAAATCTAAGGGGTCCATAGCATTCATCGGATAGTCAAAGGGTCCACGGCACACACAAAGTTTAAGAAACCCTACTCTAGTGTTTTGTTTGTTGTTGTTTTTTTTTCCCCAAATAGGTGTTATAAGCGTCGAGTGATTGCAACATTTACTTTCCAAGGCAAATGGAACGGATTGGAAACCAGGTCACATCCTGCTCCATGCCCTTGGGCTAGGGAAGGCAAAGACAGCAAAGAAGCGGTCACCCAACCTCATAAAGTTGAAACCTAGTATTTGTGAAGTCTAGCACTTCACTCTCCCTAAGGCAGTCTCTGCTATGGAACTACACTTGCCTGTCTTATGTGTTATATGGAAAAGCATGAATGATCAAATACGACTTCGGCTAGCGAATTCCAATATTACTTTAAGGGGTCGTCCAAATATGACGCCATGCGAGGAGGGCGGGGGGGTCACATTTTTGTGTGAAGAAATGTGACTTCACACAACGAAATACAAGCGAGGATCGCTTCTTTCATAAATGTTGTCGGAACAAAATAGATTTCGTAACCTCTATCCTCATAGTCTACTTTTAATCCCGCAATCGTTAACAACTCCCTCGTGGACGACTTATATTATTATTATAATCGCAGCTGAAATATCTGATAACTGTTACAACCTTTAACTGGTTTTAACTGCTTTTTTTTGTTGTTGTAAATTATGTTTCTTTTTTAAACATACCACACACTTTAAAAACAAAATGCAGACTAAATAAACTTACTGTATGATTCAAATTCGATTTAAAAAAAATAATAAAACAATAACAAGTTATCACCATCCCGAAAGCAGTCCGTTGAGATCAAAGACATACAAGTTTACCAAGTTGAAAGTCAGTATCCGGGCTGATGGAAACGTTTAATATTTTTTTTTTCCTACGGTAAAATGGAGGAGCATCTTACTTCGCCGTGGGATAATGATAACGAAGAGAAATAATTCATTAATACAGACCCATTTCTTTAAACCCCTTGAATTTGTGTGGATTTTCTGTCTAGTTTAACATTAATTATGACACTTTAACATAAGGACGAATTGAAGTTATTGGTGTCTTTAATTTACATTTAGTTTATGTTTCCGCCCTATGTCGTAAATTTTAATCCTAATAAGTATTTTCCACAAACAGTAAAAAAATATGTAGGGAAAAAATAATCTTCTGCCGCTGTGCCTAAAAACAGACCGCGTTTTATTGTTCTAACTGGTTAAGTGGGTAACCCGTAGTAAACAGCTGACAGTAAATATGTTAACGTTATTAGCACTGCGCATTCTTCACTGTTAATTAATGCAGCTGTACTGCTACTGATGCAAAAAAGATTACATCATTCGAAATGAAATGCTACAGAAGGATGTTGAGAATACCCTGGACAGAAAAAAAGACCAACAGAGAAGTACTGCACTCACTAAACGTACAGGAACATTGGCTCCTAAATACCATCGCAATAAGGAAGGGGTCGACCTAGACGACGGTGGACCCAGGACATCACAGAGAGTCTGAACTTGTCTTTGGCTGATGCAGGTCGACTTGCCCAGAATCGTGATGCGTTCAGAGCAGCTGTAATGGAGACAACGTTCTGGAAAGAATATGTCACATGATGAACTGCTACTGAAGTACTTTCTTTTTCTTCTTTTCCTCTTTCGCGCATGATGCAGCATGAAGCCGCCCCTGCAGCTGACCCCCGTACATAAAAGCATTCACGTGCTCTTTTGCAACGGCGGTTTCAGTGGCAATTTGTTTTCAGACAGTGGCGTTGTCAGTCGCATACACAACCTCACATTAGTCGCCTCCTCCGATAAGCCAAAGGATGTGATAGGCTTATTCTTACTTTGTCTCCGCAGAGAGACCCCACCTCACCGGGAACTTTATGGGGCCAGTATCTCTTGCGTTTTTTTTTTAAGCGTCAACAAATAAACGGTCAATGTATTCTTTACTTTTTACGGCCCAACTCTGGCCGTGATGCGTAGTAGGGAGCGGAAGTTTGAGGCCGTAATGCGTAGTAGGGAGCAGAAGTTTGAGCGGACGTTTGAGCCAAGTGTGCCGCCCTGACTGCTGCGAATCCTTGTTGTTGTAGGATTTATGTGATGTTGTCTATCCATCTGTCTATTGGTCTTCTCTGTGCTCTGAAACCAGATCTACTACGTACTGTTGTAGGCGTGTAATCGTAATTTGTCGAGGCTCTATTTTCATGAGATGGCCAAACCACTTAATCTTCTCTATATATACTTGATGCTGGAAGTAGTTCCTACAATATTATTGATGTCTGTGGCAAGATGAGTGTTGGATAGAAAACAATAGATATAGTTCCCAGAAATGGAGAAGAGGACTGGTTAATTAGTGGTAGAGATGGCACAGGACAATTCAGGTAGTTAATTGCAGTCCTAGATGGTAGCAGTAGAAGCGAGCTGTGATGTAAATCACCTTCTCGCTAGACTTATCCTTTGCTCTAAGGGTGTCTCTATTAATAGCTGATGTGAAATGCAGCTCGTTAATTATCCCTACCAATTAAAATATTAAATAATCCTCTTAATTTCCATACAATAACAAAATTTCGAACAGAAAGAATTGAAACAAAATCAATCAACTGCGATTTATAAAATATATCTGTACATTAATTAATTAAAAGAGAAGTTTGGTAAAGATTGCAGAAATGTATTCACACAAATACAAGCTCGAAAATTATAACATGTCAATGTCTTGGTTCATCATTTCTGGCAATTGGTGACTTCTGGATCTTGTTTCTTCAAAGTAATGAATACTTATCTAAATCAGTCCTTTCACTGCAGAGACACCTCGTCATACATCAAGTGTTGATGTCCAAGATACCTAATTCACCTAGGCAAGTAGCCACAATGCTACTATCCGGCGAAATTGCAAAGGTGGTCCTTGAATCACACACTTGCAGTCTTTTATGCTTCTTATCAGAAGCTTTTGTTGTGACTCTCTCGGATAAGAACCCCTCAGACACAGTATTACGAATCTGAGTTTTTCATGTATGCGAGTCTGCTCACAAGCAGGTCAGCTTTACTTTTCTCAGCTATGGGCTGTTGCTATGTGGCATCGACAAGCGTATGTCAGTCCCTTGTTTTCAGCTATGAAATTTTGAGAGTCCAGAATTGAATATGAGCGGGCTTATATACCCAGCCTAGATCTAACCATTTCCTTCTTGGATGTCCGCGTCGGCGTTCACTTTTCTACTTGTACTTTCGTGGCATTTCAATGCTGCTGTGCGATTTTTCAGACAAAATCCTGATTTCCTCGTCAATTACCAAAGATAATGATTTCCCGCTGCCATAATAACATGTATTTGTAGTTTCTGTTCAAATCTTAAAAATAATTTTTTCCGTTCGGGGCATTAACCATAAAGTTATAGCAGAATTACTTGTCTGCGTTTCATACTTTATCATAACGACACTAGTTTACGCGGCAATTCCAGAGTGTCTTGTCCATTTTACTACAATGTCATCATTTCTCATTCTGTCTCTCCTGGTAACATTAGTGGCTTATCTTGAACATCTCATCTCACAGGATGTGATATTAATCTCCAAAGCTTTGGTCGGAGACCATGTTTGACACTCACTTATAGCAAAAAGTTGGTAACAATATATTTATTAGCTGTCGTTTAGTTTTCATACTGATATTTAGATGTTTGAGTAGTGGTGACGATCGGTAAGTTACTGGCAACATCAAGATGTAAAACAAACAGCCACAGAAACCACTGTTCTATTTTAGAAACAATGAAATCTCCACAGATTTGCCTTGATAAAATCATGGCTGCAAAGTCAGGTGGAAAATCAGCTTCAGTTGTAAAATAAACAGTTTTGAAAATGTCTATCAGAAAGTGTAGTAATAATAACTGATGCATATGATTTGATCACGAGTTCGACAGAACAATGTGCTATAACCACTACTATTCAATATGTATTATTATTATTTCCTTTGCACTCCTTATGGAGCATGGACCCACCACTGTAGCCGGATATGCAAGATATAAGTTGGAGGTGGTATTAACGGAAGAAAATTGAGAAAGTGAAGGATTAGCTAATATTAGCGGCGGACGAAACGGTTGGGCAATCGGGTAGTGACCGAGGGTCCACAGCAGCAGTAAGGAGCCCACTCATCCCTAGCCTCCATCTAGCTTAAAAAAACTGGATGGGTGGTTCGGGGTCAACGACCCTTTTCGCCCAGGGGCCCAATGACCCTTCTCGCCCGGGAACCCAGATCACTGTCAGTCCGCCCCTGACTAACATCAATAAATTTTACACTCTTAGTTAAACTAAGGTTACAATGACAAAAAATAAGTCGTTACCAACAACAAAATGTAAAAAATAAAAGAAATATCAACTGCTAAATTACTTTCCCCTGCCCCATTGTTAATAAACTTCGGGAGTCAACTCATGTTTCTACAGTCGCCGTATTATAATCCAGTAAATAAGGTCAAGGGCTTAACGATTACTGAAGTAGAAATATAATCCCACCCACCCTTAAAGGTCACAGCACTTGATAGGTTTCTTTGGCAAGCAGTGAAACAATAGAAGGGCGGATTTAGATAGGATTTAAGTGGACAAAATAAGAAACGTCTTTTAGTGCGACAAAATAACAAAAATTGAATAGATTAAACAACAACAAACACCGTTCCGGACAGCTGAGTGAGACATGCGTAGGGAGATACCGTTTAGCGCTAAGGGGGGCGTGCCCATTAGATATATCACACTTAAAGCTATGAAAAAAACGGGGGGGGGGAGAGGAGGAGACGAACATATAAACGTGTATCTCTGCTATTTGAGAGCCGAGCTGGTGTAATGGTTACCACATTGCGCTGGCGATCAGGTGTTCACGGTTCAAGCCCGGGCGTGGGCATTTGAAGTATTGTCATCGACCGGGATTTTGACTGAATAACCTGAACGGCTCCTGAGATAAACCCTCATGACGGGGTTGGAAGGAAAGTCCACAGGCTCCCCAGCCTCGCAATGACATGTCATTGGGCCGAAGGGCTGAAAGCCCAAGTGCCGCTGGTTATGGGGAGAAAAAAAAATCTCTGCTATTTGTAATCAAACGTTAGATGACTGATTTAAGAAATTTGAGTAGATTAATCGAATTTCTTTAATAGAAGGTTAATCGATCAATTCCGAATGATTTGATAAATTATAAACAGTCACAAATAAAATTTTTTTGTTTTTAATCATCAAGGACTGCATTTATTTTACTTGTTATAAGGCAACATCGTCCTGGAAATATAATGAAAATACTAAAAAGTTACAACCAAACAATTTATTTTTATTGACCACACTTGCCAAACTGATGCCGTACATGCAAATGTAGTTGGTCTTATACGTGTAGATATGCAATGCTTTTTAAAGAATTTTATATAAGAAACAGCAGACTTTCAGAGATTACGTTCAGAACACAATTGAATTTTTTTTTTTAAATAATAAAAAAGGTAAAGGTTGTCCCATAGGAGATAATGCTGTAGGAAAGTGAAGTGTTGGAGAACTCACGAAAGTAGGCCTCAGCTTTATGAGGTGGGGTGATCAGTTTCCTGTCTCACTGCCTCTGCCTTAACTAAACTACAGCAGACTCAGGTACCAATTTACAACTGCGTAGACTAAAGGGTGACGCTACCAGCGTAATTTGCCGCGAGAGACAAACGATCTAACCGCCTAGCCAATCGGATGCTCTTTTTAAATAATATCAACTTAAAATAAACTATTTTTAAAAAAGTGACACTGGAAGAAGATATGAGAAGAAGACGCTGGTGATGGAAAGGACACACACAGAGGACACCTGATAAAAGCATTACCAGGAAGTCCTTCTGCAATCCCTCGGGCAAGAGAGGCAGACGGAGAAGAGAACTGGAGACAGAAATGAAGATGATAAAGACATAGAAAGATAGAGCTGATGACACGTGACAGGAGGACTTGGTATGAATCTACTGAAGGCCTTATGGGGGGGTTGAAGGATGGTAATGAATTACCATTAAAATAATGTATAAATAAAAATTCATTAAAACAACATTCTCTCGTTTTTTTGTTATATTGCATAGTGATGGTAAGAAAGGAGAGATGAGGTATGAAGTAGAACACAGAAAGAAAGACACAGAAGGCGAGAGAGAGAGAAGGCGAGAGAGAGAAGGCGAGAGAGAGAGAGAAAGAGACACAGAGTCAGGAGAGACAGAGAAAAGTATAATGCAGAAAGCAGTCTCGCCAACCTCTAAGAATAACTGTCAAATGTACTCACATTCTTGTGGTTGACAAGCTTCATAAGCACAAACTCCCTGTAGGCCCTCTTGGCGTGCGTGACATTCTGGAAAGGTCGACTCAGCTTCTTGATCGCCACATTAGTGTTAGTCAGTGTGTCGCACGCAGCGCTGAGAGGGGGGGGGAAAAAAAAAAAAAAAAAAGATTACAAGCAACTGTTTATGAATACCACACACTAAAATTATATCAAATTGATGTTATGTCCCGAAGCAAGATCATGGGCGAAAATAACATTTTTAAAAGAGCAAAAAATGTAAGTCAAATATATCAATATCTCTTGAACTAGATTCTTTCACATTCGATGCAAAGAAAAGAAAAAGACAATTCCAAATATTAGGGTGTTTCAAAAATCATCATCTGATTTGTTCTGCTTATACGTTTTGAGCAACAGAAAAAAAAAAAATACAGACTCCAGGAAAAAAATATTAAAATTAATATTCAAAAAACAAAATTAGTTTATAATTTTTAATAAACGTATGTTCTGAAGATTATTCGGTAAATGTCCTCCTTCACTGAACAATTAGTGTCATTTGATTATCGTCTTTTTCTTCTTCTTTGATCTTTAGCCGCCGACTGTCAAAGCAGCCAGTGGCCATCACGCCTGGTGGCGTCTTGTAGGGCAGCAACAAACTGTTTACGTTTTGCTCGGTCGGCGGCCATCCTTCGTGCAGTGCCCCAGCTCTGGTTCATTTTTTGCATCTCGGCCTCCACAGTTCTCTGATTATCACACTGCCGTAGAAATTCTCTTTGGGTGACAACTATCAAAATATTTGTTTCTGACGTACATCGTAATGACATCGGTTCATTGTTGAGGTCTGTAGTTTTCGATGTTTAAAAAATAAAATTAAAAAAATTATCCGGGTTAATTTTTATAATTTTCAAGGAAATGGAAAAGAAAAATGGTCAAACAAGTTTACATCATCTTCAACTGATGTGATAACTTTTGGAATACCCTGCGCATAAACGATATTATCAGGATTTCTAATAACCATGGGACGAAAACCATATTTACGAAAACAGCGATGGTTCGCCCATGTCTGCAGAATGAGAGAAGACCGCCAACAGTCGCTACATGACAAGAAATTGGAAACCAAGAACCATGGATTCAGGCCTCCAGGGCGACCTTGGGAGGACAACATCAGAATATCTCCCAGGGACCGAGGACTAGACTGGAACCAGGCCAAAAGGACGACAGCTGACAGGACGGCATGGCGCTCTCTCTAGTTATCCTCTACACCCTAGCGTAGAAGGAGTGACTAAGTAAGTATGTAAACATACAGGTGCTTACAGATTGGCGAAGAAAAACTGCCACAAACCGATACAAACCTAACTTATGATGTCAAAAGCAGATACAGGAGTATGTGGGAGACCGAGCTTCCAGGTCACGACACAGGCGACGCCTATTTCAAGTTCAACAGAAGAGAACAAGTAACAATTTCCACTCGACACAGGTCACAACCGACTGTTCAGTAAGCTAAAGATAAGAACCACCGATGAGGGTAGTATGGCAACGATAAACTGACACCCTACATCTGCTGCAGGAGTGTCCGACATTTGTGGAACACAGAGCGCACATGGCCGTCACCGGTACCAGTCTAGCACAAGCTCTATGGAGATGCCAGCAACCCCAGGCTGTCCACATCTTCTTCAAGTACATCTGAGATGACGTCTGGGGGTACTCAAAGAAGAAGAGACTTTCAGCTTTATACGGCCAAATAAATAGGACATTTTGAGAGAAACCCATGGAATATTTATCTCCTTTGGTAATACAGTACGAAAATCCCATGCTTATTCCCTGATCACTGAATTGGTACATATATTTAGTACAAAGCATACTGAAGCAGTATTTATTTAGTATTACTAGACTGGATAATCATCCAGAGAATTTCAAAAGCAGTTGACCATAAACTGAGGAAAGAACAAGCGGGCTTTAGAAAGAACAGAAGATGTGCAGATCATATATTCACCCTCGGGAACATTATAGAGCAGTGCTCAGAATGGCAGAGACAGCTGTACATTAACTTTGTTGATTTTGAAAAGGCTTTCGACAGCATACACAGAGACAGCTGTACATTAACTTTGTTGATTCTGAAAAGGCTTTCGACAGCATACACAGGGACAGCCTATGGAAAATACTGAGGGCTTATGGAATTCCCAGCCGCATTGTTTCCATCATAAAAAGCCTCTATTCTAACTTTACATGCAGTGTTGGATTGAGTAATGTAACTTTCGAAGTGAAAACAGGAGTATGACAGGGATGCCCCTTATCAACATTATTTTTGACAGTCATAGATTGGGTGATGCGCCAGACAACAGAGGGCAGTCCAAGAGGAATTAGATGGACAACATTTTATACATTGGAAGACCTGGAATATGCAGATGACATTGCACTACTTGCGCATTCACATCAACACATTCAAGACAAAACCGATAGACTGAATAAGTATGGCCAGCAGGTTGGCCTGAACATCAATCTGAAGAAGACAGAGGTCATGACACTAAATGTGGGCAATCCTGAGCCAATAACAGTAAGGAACCAGAAGTTAGAACAGACAGACACATTTACTTACCTATGATGCATATAACACCTGACGGCGGAACAAGCAAGGACATTAACAACAGAATGAATAAAGCGAGAACAGCCTTTGCTATTCTCAACAACATTTGGAAGTCTTCCCAATACAGCACAAACACCAAATTAAGACTGTATGGGAGCTGTGTACTTTCTGTGCTTCTCTATGGTGCGGAATGTTGGAGAGTAACAGAGAAGGAAATGTCGAAACTGTCCTCCTTCCACACAATCTGCCGAATCTTTTGGCCAAACACCATCAGCAACCAAGAACTACTTATTCGGAGTAACCAGGAGGACATGCCCACCATCATAGCTGGCAGACGCTGGAGTTGGGTTGGCCACGTCCTCAGAAGGGACCCTGATACCATCACAAGAACAGCTATGCTATGGACCCTCGAGGGAAAGCGAAAGAGAGGCCAACCAAAAACAACTTGGCGGAGAACTGTGGAAGCCGAGATGCAAAGAATGAACCAGAGTTGGGGCACTGTACGAAGGATGGCCGCCGACCGAGCAAAGTGGAATCAATTTGTTGCTGCCCTACAGGACGCCACCAGGCGTGATGGCCGCTGACTGCTTTGACGGTTGGCGGTTATGGATCAAAGAAGAAGATGATAATGAAGCAGAGCACTGAGGAGACTCCCTGGGTGGAAACGGCAAACCAATATTATTTATCTCAAGCAAGTCATAACTATTTCACACAAAATACATCCAAGGTGACACGCAATCCGAGCAGCCCGGGGCGTCAGTCGTTGTGCAGGAAAACTGTTGTGAACTCGGTTACTGAAAACGGCGCTTTAGAACACAGAAGAACAATAAAAGGGAATAGAACAACAGGAAATTAATACATTCGCGAATGCAATAAATAAAAATATAAAAAAATCAACAAAGTGAAATCTTTACTGAAATGTCATAACAGAAGGAATGGTTGATAGCAAACAGGCAAGCAGATTGCAGTACCATAAGTGAGAAGGAAAACATTAGAGGTGGCCACAAAACAGTCCATCAGACTGTACTTTCAAAGCAACAGACAGCCACCGTTAGAAATACAGGACACCAGATCTTAGATGCGAAGACGGCTTTTGATCTGATCGACGTGATCATATGGAATCTAACAATACTACACCAAACTGTAAAATGGCACAGCTAACGTGGGGGGGAACCAACAGAAAAAATAAAGAAGCAAGAGATATAATAAAAATGCAAGCGTTAAAAATACATTACACCACATCTTAGATGTAAAGACGGCATTTGATCTTGCCAACGTGATCACATGGAATCTAACACCACATCAAACTGTAAAGAGACACAGCTTCCGTGGAGGAACCTAGAAAAACAAGGAAGAGAGAGAAGTAATGCATATTAACATAGGCATACTACGAACTACAGCGCAAGTGATGACACAGCCAGTAAGGTAAGTCTATAATATTAATCCATTCCAGGCATGGTCATCTGAGCTCTCTCCAACTCGTGAGGAAACTTGAACAGTGGATCATAACCTACTCACACCCAGACAAGTATTTTTAAAGAAAACATAGTTGTAGAAAAAGATACATAGAGAGAGAAAGAGATCCAAGATTATTTAAATTAATTAATCCAATAATAGAAATCCCATCACTTTCACAAATTAATTATTGAAAGTTCCGATTGCTGAAGGAGGAAGTCAGACAAGGCGTGGTCAAATGGCTACGCACCCACGTGAGCCAATGACACCGACTGAACGATTTGTTCTGAACTGGGCAAAATGAGTTCGTAAGTGAAGACAGAATAAGTCAAGGAAAAAAAAAAAACACTGATGATAAAGGAAATATCGGAAGTGTTCGCAACAGTATGGAAGACATAGTGTGAACAAAAACATAATAATAATAATAAATAAAACAAAAATTACAGGGGAACGAACACAAGTTTTCAGATGCTAAAGAACTTCACACAAAGCATAATGTTAGAGAATATACACAGCAACTAAAACCAAAGAAGAAACAGTTCACAAGTTTGAATATAATTCACAAGATCAATGGAAATAACACTGAAAAGGTAGGGAAAGACCTTGAACGGGCGGCATAAAACAGGAGGGCTCTGCATGTTTTTGTTGGGGACCAGTGCTCCACCGGGAGCTGAAAGCTGATGATGGTGTGTTGAGCAGAAAGAAAAAAGAAAATATACAACAGTAATAACAAATGAATCCAAAGAAAAGTTCGACAGGTCAACAATAACAGTCGAAAGACCATTGTCCCGTCCGAGCCATCACGTGCACAGCATTATCTTTTATACGGTGTTCAGTTTTCATTAGTTTATATGGGAGCCGCGCTAGCGTAGTGGTTACAACACCGCTCTGGCGACCGGGTGATACAGGATCAAACCCGGGCGACGGCATTTGAGGATTTTTCGTCGACCGGGATTTGGACTGGATTAACTCGAGACCTGGCGAGGACATTTGAAGAAGTGTCGTCGACCAGGGACTGGCGGCTCCTGAGCCGACCCAGCTGCAATGGGTACCTCCGAAATCGGCGAGTATTTGCCTGAATGGCGAGGGACACCTGTCTCTGTACAAGAAATAAAGGGATACTCACGTAAAATCAATGTCAGGTTAGACATAAAATAATAACCTGAGATTTCGCCTCGAGTATTAGCGGGCGAACGCAAAAAAAAAAAAAAAAAAAAAAAATTAGTTTATATATGTTTTATTTTTGAATGTTCTTATTCATCTTTCGTACTACAGCTGGTATTCAAATGTTCTTATTCCCCGTTCACAATACAGATGTTACTCAAAAGTTCTTATTTATCTTTCACACTGCATCTGATATTTAAATGTTCTTATTCATGTTTTACAATACAATTAATATTCAAATGTTCTTATTCATCTTTCAAAATACAACTAATATTCAAAAGTTCGTATTCATCTTTCACACTACAGCCGCTACTCAAATGTTCTAGTTCATCTTTCACACTACAGCTGATACTTAAATGTTCTCATTCATTTTTCACAGTACAAATGATACCTAAATGTTCTAATTCATCTTTCACATTACAACTGGTATTCAAATGTCCAATTCATCTTTCACACTACAGCTGATATTCAAATGTTCTAATTCATCTTTCACAGTACAGCTGGCAATCAAATATTCTTATTCATCTTTCAGAATACAGCTGATACTCAAATGTGTCATCTTTCACAAAAGAACTATTAGTAAGTATTAGTCACATGCTCTTCATCATCTTCCACTTCTTCTTCAAGTACCATGCCTAGTGGCATAGGAGATGATGTCTCTCTGTGGTGAAAATACAGTGATACAACGTTAAAATATCTCCAATTATAAAGATAACGGGTAAAATAACACGTAGGGATAAAAATATAGGCAAGATATGCCGAGGCTTCTTCACCTACGCCAGCGCTTTCTACCGCCATTGAAACTAACTAGTTGGAACATGCAAACTAAACGACATATCCTTTTAGACGGGGTAGAAACGGAGATAAAAGAAAAAAATTATGACGGTCTGAACACGTGTTTGAATCTAAAAAGGCAAAAAGACGCAATTTGTAGTTTAAAGGAAAAATTACGCCACTAGTTGACACAATATAAGGAAATGGACAAAAAAAGACCTTAGCTCTTATTCGAACCAGAAGTATCTTAGACGTTTTACCGTAATTGGTCGTTTTAATTTGAATATAGCGGCAAACGCCGTACACGAAGGTTCAAAAACAAATTTCAAAACTAACCTTGAGAAAAGTAGGGTTTTCTTTAATAATAAAGTTATGAAAATAAAACCTAGCTAGTTTGATAGCCCATCTTGAGCAGAGAAATAATATACTTCTAATTATACAGACGGACAGATAACACGGAAGATATTGACGAAAGACCGCATTGTTCAATACAGACTAGCGAACAGTTTTTTTTTTTGCATATTTTCACTAAAGTTACATTTTGGCGTCCTTGAGCCTAAAAATGCAAAAATCAAACTGCAGATGAACTAGGGGCAAAGTCGGAGGATAGTAGCTAAAAATAACTTAGCATAGAAATCGTATAAGTAAGTGGGGCAGGTTTGTGTAGTTTTTTCTTGTAGTTAGTCCAAAAAACAAGTGTAATTTTGGGAAAAAACCAAGTTGAGACGGACAGACCGACAGAAAAATACTACATACTAGACTGAGACTGGACTGAAATTGGACATTTATATTTTGAATATTTGAAAAGTTAGAGGGGAAGTCCGTTGATTGGACAAAAGCTTTTATAGTACTGAAAGACAGACGCTCGCTTGTGCCATTTTATAGAAGACTGTCCATTGACACAGTTCGTTACTGCTAGAGGTGATTTCCAGGAATTATTAAATAAAAATCAGTGGGACGCCCTAATCAAGCCAGCAGCTCAGCTGAGTTTTGCTAGTACTACATAACTGTGTTCTCAATTCTGAATTGTGGTAAGGGAAAAAGCATTTATCTTGTTTATTTTAATATTTTGAGTGATTGATACTGCCATATCATGAAAAATGATTACGACAAGTGAGTGCTTACTCTAGGTCCCCAGCAGCAGTCCAGGGCCTAGAGACAAACAAATAATATATGAAAACCTATCTAAGACTATAAAAGGCGGATCTATAATTGAGATCAGTGGGAACATATTGGATGGAAGAGGAAACTATTGAACATATTTCGGATGCAATGCAGTATTGGGAAACTGGTACTATTTGATAACAACTGAGTGAGATGTGCTAAGTTGGTCAGAGAGATCTGACCCGATCTGTGTAATGTTGTTTTGCTGTGTTGTGTGTAAGAGTGGCGCAGTAAATAGAGTGTTGACACATGGCACAAATTTTGGTTTCAGAGTTTCTGATCTGGCACTACGCTTGTGCCAGATGCTTTTGTAGAAGTACAAGAGCGGGTGCCTGTGCAGCCTAACATTTGACTCCAGCTACTGAGAGGAGTGGGCCACAAGAATTCTGTACTACATCGTCACAGGCCAGTTAAGTGCAAACCTGGCCTGCTGTAGATTCATCAACTGTGTCCACCATCAATAAAGAAATAAAATCTTGTTATATAAACACTAATATCAGTCCATATGTCAAGGACAAGGAACTTTATAATCATAGATTGGGCATGATGACGCCACCCCAACTAAACATCCAGTGCTAGTTTTTCCCAAGACATTGTAGATATTATTAATATTAACCAATGTAATAATATACCTATGTACAAAAATTTTATTTGATTATGCAATATATATATGCACTTTATTGATAAATACATATTGTTTTATATGTTCTGACCAAAAGAAACAATTGGTTCAGGACTAATAAATTTAAAAAATTTTCAAACTTAAACTCTAAAAGCCAGTGTTAGTTCAGTTTATCATAGAGTTTATTATTATTATTATTAGACTTATTATTTTTTGCATGTGTGTGTCTGTGTATTTTATTACCTACACATTACATTTCAGTACCCTAGACTTTTAACGTAGCTAACATTCATTATAGTAGAATAGGTCTGTTTGAGGTCGTAAGTGGTAGCAGAAAGGCCTTCTGTAACTCACATAAACTTTTATCTCAGGAGCCTTCACAGCTGACCTCATCCAGTACACTAGGTAACATAACAACCATACAATAACATCAAAAACCACTACACTCTCCACAACTTCCGGTACAATTTATCAATTCTGCTGTGATGTCAAACTGTACAGTATTTGCTCTCTTTGTCTTCCTGTATCTCTTTTTCCTTCAGTCTTTCTTGTTGTTACGATATATTCCAACTTTCCTCTTCTCATAACAAACATGCCTCAAACAAGTGGATTGCTTCTTTCTAACTTGTGAAATAAGTTTCCTTTGCACATTGGTCTCTTTCAGGACATCGTCATTACTCTTGTTTGGCTGTCCATGGTATTATTAACATTCTTCTGTAAAACCACATCTCTGTGGCCTCTAGTGCCTTCCCTACTTGTTTACTAACAGTCCATGACTCAACATGACGTCAGGATTGGTTTTATATAACACTAAAGAACTCTCTTTCTTACTTCCATTGACAAAGAATCGTTGCATCAAATACTCTTCATTTTATAGAATGCCTGAGCTATTCTGCTCTTCACGTCTGAGATGCATCTTATTCCATCCGTAATTATTAATGTGCCCAGGTATTTGAATCTATTGACATGTTTTAAAACTGTTACATTTACTCTGATAGTGCATTCTGGGGAAGCCATTTTCTTTGAGTGACCATTACTGGTCTTTTTGCTATTAAGGCTGAGGCCTTTATTTTAACTCTCACTATTGTATCAACTATTTCCTGCAGCTCCTTTTCACTTTTTGCTATTATGATTGTATCATCGGCGTATCTCAAGTTGTTTATATTATGTCCGCCAAATGATATTCCTGGCATGTCCTCTAGGGATCTTATTATATTATTACTGTACAGATTCAACAGATCAGGTGGCAGCACATATCCCTGACTGACACCCTTTTTTACTTGCTAAAACGTTGTGTGGCTGCTAATTCTTACAGCTGCTGTTTGTTGCCAGTACATGTTCTTTATTACCCTCAAGTCTTTACCATCAATGTTAATGTTTTCTAACATTTTGATAATTTCCTCATGTTTCACTTTGTCAAATGCCATAGTGCAATCTATAAAACATAAGTAGAGATCTGTTTTTACTTCTTTGGCTCTTTCTATTAATGTTCTTATAATATACATGACATTGTTTGTGCCTTTACCTTCTACAAATCCACACTGTTCATCACTGATTTCTAGTTTAATTTTATTTCAATCTTCTCATTATAATTCATAATAATGTTTTGGTCACATGACTCATAAGACTAATGGTACGATGTTCTTCACATTCCATGGCTCCAGGTTTCTTTCGCAAAGCTATAAATATGGATTTTAGCAGATCATCAAATATTTGACCACTGTTGTAGATGTCATTTAAGAGTTTTGTTATCACTTCTCTGCCATCACAGGTGTCAATACCATGTCGAGGTATGGCGGCTTGCGTACCCTGATTATCCCCAGAGCTATGCCAGCGGGAGTTTTACTCCTGGAAGGTTCTACCAAGCTGGACAGGTTTGCGTGGGTAGGGGTCAGACTAAAGCAGACACCCTGGTCCTCCAGGTTGGGGGTTTTAGCATAGGGCTGACAACCCTGTCTATGTAAAAAGAAACGAAGTTAAGGAAACGACAACAAATGAACAAACTTTGCTGCGGGACGGACATCCGGAGTCTGAGGCTCGTATGACTGTCAGTGGTGAAAGCCGGAAGGAAGCCACTGACACGAGAACGGACGTCCTGACCGCAAAACGTGAAACAAGAATAGGATTTTGGAATGTCAGGACAATGAACGAGACGGGAAAACTAAAACAGGTCACATCGGAAATGAGAAACTATAGATTACACATTCTAGGGATAAGCGAGAGCAGATGGACAGGGACAAGAAAAGTTAAAATAGCAACAGGAGAAACAGTACTTTACTCTGGAAGAGAGGATGGACAGCACAATGAAGGTGTAGCCATTATTCTACAGAAAGGAATAGAAAGATCATTACTGGAATGGAAACCCATCAACAACAGACTGATAAGAATAAGACTGAGAGGGAGATTCACCAACACTACAATAATACAATGCTACGCACCAACAAATGACAGCGACGAAGAGGTCACAGATGAATTCTATCAACAACTGCTAAAAGAAATGGAAGACACTCCTAGATACGATATTATCGTAGTAATGGGAGACCTCAATGCGAAAGTTGGAACACACAATACATATAATGAAAGAGTAATTGGGAAATGCGGCAGCGGAACAGCAAACGAAAATGGGGATAAATTAATAAGTTTCTGTAGCATTAACAACCCGGTCATTGGAGGAACACTTTTCCCACACACAGAAATTCACAAATTGACATGGGAATCACCAAATGGCCGGGACAGAAACCAGATAGACCATATGATGATTAATGGTAGATGGAGACATGCATTACAAGATGTGAAGGTAAGAAGAGGTGCGGATGTGGGAAGTGAC
Source organism: Oreohelix idahoensis (assembly GCA_024509875.1). NCBI lineage: Eukaryota > Metazoa > Mollusca > Gastropoda > Stylommatophora > Oreohelicidae > Oreohelix > Oreohelix idahoensis. Next base: position 47,335 of record JAMPIV010003137.1, read on the forward strand.
CACCATTTAGTAGTTGCAAAACTGAAAGTGAAACTCAGAACGGCTGGACCAACTGTAACTACACAGCAAATTGAAGGGACCCCTTACCAGAAAAGCTTTTGCTGCTGATATAAAGAAACGATATCAAATTGCCAGCAGGAAAGACATCGACTGATGATATAAACCAGAAATTCAACACCATTTCAACAATATATAAGGAAAGCAGCAAATCATGCTTGGGATTCCAGGAAAGGAAGAAGCAAGACTGGGTAACACCAGAAACATTAAACACCTTAGCGATGAGAAAGGAAATGAAAAGAAAGAAAACAGAAGTGAGGTCCCCCAAGTTAAAGCAACTATACAGCGAACAGTGCAGTCAGCTGGACAAGGAAGTTAAACGCCAAAGCCGAGCCAACAAAAGGAATGTCCTAGACGATCTTTCAAGACGGGCAGAAGAGGCAGCACTGAGAAATGAACAAAGCACAGTATACAAAATAACTAAAACGATCAGCGGAAAATGAGGTGCAAACAATATTACATTAGTAAGAGATAAGCAAGGAAATCACATCACGACAGCAGAGGGACAGGAAACAAGATGGGCAGAGCATTTCAGAGAAACTCTGAACAAGGTACCACCAGAGACACAGTTGAATGTTCCTGAGGCTGAAAACGATCTGGATGTTAATACAGACATTCCACGGAAGGAAGAAATCATCACGGCAATCAAAGGATTAAAGAATGGAAAAGCTCCTGGCCACGATAACTTAAATGCAGAGCTATTTAAGATGAGCCTGAGCTAGCAGCAGAACTACTAGAACCACTATTTGCACAAGTCTTGAAAACAGGGACAACACCAACGGAGTGGAACAAAGGAATAATTGTCAAATTGCCCAAGAAGGGAGACCTTGCAGACTGCAATAATTGGAGAGGAACCCCTCTTCTCTCAGTTCCCAGCAAAATATTAGGCAGGATAATTATACAGAGAATTTCAAAAGCAGTAGACCACAAACTGAGGAAAGAATAAGCAGGATTTAGAAAGAACAGAAAATGTGCAGATCACATATTTACCCTCAGGAACATTATACAGCAGTGCTCAGAATGGCAAAGACAGCTGTACATTAATTTCGTTGATTTTGAAAAGGTGTGGCGAATGGACTGTCATTTTTATTTTCAACCCGCCCGTTCTTTTTATTATTATTATTATTTTTTATTTTTTTTTTAATTATTATATGGTTGTTTCTTTTCTCTTCTATTCTTATCAGGTTTTCTGATTTTTGGATGTTTTCATTTCTTGTTAAGGTTCTAATAATTGCAAGAACACCCCACCAACTCTTCTCTTTTCGGGGATGGGTGTAAACCCCTACCCGTGTGGTAGCGTGGGCTAGTGAGTCATTCTTGTTGATAGACGGTCAGATAAATTTACGTAACGTTGCGTACATTTTCAGCGGGCAGTGGGCTTCGTGAGGAATTTATTCTTTGACACACCCCCCCCCCCCCCATTCCCCCGTTCCAGGGGAGGAAATAACTCTTCGTCGCTCGAAGATTTGTAGTGTTACCTTGGGTAACGGTTCGTCAGATGTTAAGATAACGCTATGATGTTTAAAGGGAAGCTCTTACGATTGTTTTCGATTTTAATTTAGGTAGCAGTCATGAGATTACGTCAAGGTGGTGTAGATGCAGTTTGTGGGAGATAATTCTAGATCTATGACTCATCGCGTCTGTCTTGCATCAGAAAATTGCTACTATAAACAGGCCCGGTTCTGTAAGTCGTTTCTCAGTCCTGGAATTTTGTGGCCGTGAAGAGTTACAGACATTTTATTCAGTCTGCCCATATAGTGGGAATATTCTGAAGTCTGGGTATGTACGTAGACTAAATAAGTGGCGTGTAGGAATTTTAGCTAAAGGATTTTAGCAAGTCAGAGTAAGCTTTCTTCTGGGATTTAATTTTATTTTTAGTCAGTAGTTATCCATCAATTACCTGATCTCTGCCAGTCTATTGTAAGTTTCAGTGGTAATTATACAAAGTATAGCCAGTGAGGTTCTGTGTGAAACATTTGGTGTTATTGTTACTATATATATACCTATAGGAATTTAGGACCTATGGCTGGTGTAGTACTGTGTAACATATTAAGAGTACCAGACTATGTTATGATAACTTGAGAGATAATAGTGTATGAACTCGGGAGTTTTGTTTAACTAAAGTGGTCATGGGTATTTAAGTTAGTTGCTGAAGGATACGTTGGGTGGTGGATATGCTAGTGTTATGATAATGGTGTTTGCATTTTGGGTATAAATTTAATTGGGCCTATTTGGGAGCCGCGCTGGTGTAATGGCTTCGGCGTTGCACTGGCGACCAGGTGTTCATGGTTCAAACCCGGGCGTCAGCATTTGAAGAAATATTTACGGCCGGAAATTTGACTGAATAGCCTGAACGGCTCCTGTGATAAACCCTCTGTGGATGGGAAGGAGCGAAGCTCCTGACCGGGTTGGAAGGAAAGTCCTCAGGTTCCCCAGCCTCGCAATGACATGTCATTGGGCCGAAGGGCTGAAAGCCCAAGTGCCGCTGGTTAAGGAAAAAAAAAAAAAAAAAATTGGGCCTATTTCATTAAACCTTGCATAGGCTGCCTCTGATAAAAGTGTAGTACACAAAAAGGCGTGTTGTGACGGCTATGTGCCTGAGCCGTGAACTGGCCTCAGATCAAATCAGGCCAGCCAGCGTCTGTGTTAAACGTAAGAGGCAAGCGTTGTAGAGTGCAGGAGAGGAGACAGGGGGGAGAGCTGCGGGGTGGTTTTATTATGGAAGGAGAAAAAAGAGAAAAGGGGTTTATATAATAGTGTGTTTTTAATGATTGTGTATTAGGGTTTTAGTATCGGTGTATATTTGTGGTTATTGTTGTTTCAGCAATTCACGGCTTCATAGGCCAAATACAATTACAGCAGACTTTGCCTTCCCTTAGGAAAAGGAAGCAAGAGACATCACGGTACTTGATAGCCGGGGTACGCGCATAGTAACAGGCACCCCTAGCTATTTCTTCAAGACGGTGAGGTATCAGGGAGTCTCCTGATTTGGGGAAAACATATTCCTCTGAGTGGAATTTGTCGGGAATTTGGAGCGCTTGGCTCCTACGGCCCAATACACGACAAGCTACTTTGTCTTGTATTGTTTACATACTGCCACAATAAAGCAGTAGGCCAAAACCCGAAGCGGGTTAATCGTCGTTTGTGCATCCAAGTGAGTGCCATCGATATCGGCTCAATTTCAGCCGAGGCACTTAGCTATCGAGTCGTCAAGGACTCCTTCATCAATTATTCTTGGGAGGAGAGAGGGAGATCATGCCTCTCAATTACTAACGGGAGGAGGTACCTGACGAAGAGTAACGCATCTGAGCCTAATAAGCAGCAGACGATAGCGACCAGGAGGAGAGAGAGAGTGGTGTTAGAGGGTTTTTCCAGGAACGGTAGTTTTTTTTTTATTCACCTAGGAGGTGAGCCTCTGAGTAGATGCAGAGGGCTCTGTGCAGACTTTAGAGGGTAGACTCTAGTGTGCTGAATTTAGTGGTGGTGAATTTAGTAGGGTAGGACCGCCTGGAGCGTCTTGGGACCTGTTAGTTAGTTTTGTTTGGTTATAATTTCTTCTCAGTCGGGTCAACCGGGACAGAGGAAAAAGTGGTGGAGTGTAGTCAGTGGTTTGTGGACCACCAAGGTTTTTCTTAGTTTAATTTAACAGAGGTTCAGTGGGTGGAGTCTCTTATAGAGAGAAACACCCCCCCACTTGTTTTGCTTTAACCATATTTGTCTTTTTTTCCCCTGTAGGTGTGAAAGCGGGTGTGCAAAATTTTGAAAGATTTTGGCATTAATTAATTTTTTTTTTTTTCAGCTTGTACGAACTTTGCACGATTTGTTCGTTTGTTGATGTGGAATTTATTTTTGTTAAATGTTTAATAAATTTTAAAATATGCACTGGATCAGTTTGTCTTTCTCTTCACTGTACCTATAATTCTTAGTTGTGCAGTTGTGTCTGTGGAGCAAGAGGTGGTGAGACAGTAGCTATAGAAACAAGTAACAAGTGGCGAGGGAGAGTCAATCTAGGTTCTCACCCTTGAAGCTATAAGTCTCATCCTCCACAGTGACGTGAAAATCTCTACTTAATCTATTTCTCAGATCTTTCTCAGACTAAGTGTCTTGTCTCTTTATTTAGACAAACTCTGGTTAAGCCACTGTGTGAAAAAAGGCTTTTGACAGTATACATAGAGACAGTCTATGGAAAATATTGAGGGCTTATGGAATTCCAAGATGCATAGTGTCAATCATAAAAAGCCTCTATGCCAACTTTACGTGTAGCATAGGGCAGAGCAACCTAACCTTTGAGGTGAAGACCGGAGTATGACAGGGATGCCCCTTATCAACCACTCTATGTTTAACAGTCATAGACCTGGTGATGCAACAAACAACAGAGGGCAGTCCAAGAGGAATAAGATGGACTATGTTTTCTACACTGGAAGATCTGGAACATGCAGATAACATTGCACTACTAGCACATTCACATCAACACATCCAGGAAAAAACAGATAGACTTAATAAGTATAGCCAGCAGGTGGGCCTGAACATCAATCTAAAGAAGACAGAGGTCATGACACTCAATGTGAGCAACCCCGAGCCCATAACAGTAAGGAATCAGCAACTGGAACAGACAGATACCTTCACAAACCTAGGATGCATAGTAACACCAGATGGCGGAGCAAGCAAAGACATCAACAACAGAATGAACAAAGCAAGAACAGCCTTTTTTATTCTAAACAACATCTGGAAGTCCTCTCAGTGCAGCACAAGCACAAAATTAAGATTATTTCAGAGCTGTGTGCTTTATGTGCTTCTCTATGGCACGGAATGTTGGAGAGTTACTCTGTTACAGAGAAGGAAATGTCGAAATTGTCCTCTTTCCACACAACCTGCCTAAGAAAAATTATACGAATCTTTTGGCCGAATACCATCACCAACCAAGATCTGCTTACTCGGAGCAAGCAAAAGGACATGCACACCATCATAGCTGGCAGACGCTGGAGCTGGGTTGGCCATGTCCTCAGAAGAGACCCCGATGCCATCACAAGAACAGCTATGCTATGGACCCCTGAAGGAAAACGAAAGAGAGGCCGACCAAAAACAACTTGGCGGAGTACTGTGGAGGCTGAGATGCAGAAAATGAACCAGAGTTGGGGCACTGTACGAAGGATGGCCGCCGACCAAACAAAGTGGAATCAATTTGTTGCTGCCCTACAAGACGCCACCAGGCATGATGGCCATTGACTGCTTTGACGGTCGGCGGCTAAGGATCAAAGAAGAAGAAGAATTATCACTTCTACTCCAAATTATTCCAAAGCTTCAATTTCCTCTACTGTTACATTATCTGGTCTGGGAGCAGCGCTGGTGTAATGGTTACCACACTGTGCTGGCGATCGGGTGATCCAGATTCAAGCCCGGGTGAGACATTTGAAGTAGTGTCGTCGACCAGGAGCTGGACTGGATTAATTCGAGCCCTGGCGAAGACATTTGAAGAAGTGTCGTCGACCAGGGACTGGCGGCTCCTGAGTTGACCCAGCTCTAATGAGTACCCTCAGAAGATGGCGAGTATCTGCCTGAATGGTGAGTGGACACATGTCAGTATGCAGGGAAAAAGGGATACTCACGTAAAAATCAGTCTCATGTTAGATATACTAACCGGAGATTCTCGCCTCGAGACTTCTTCTTCTTAGCTGTTGTTTAGTAATGTCTACACAAGAAGTCCGGTTCTCAGGATGCATGTTGCTGTGGCTGAAAGTTCGTCAAGACTCCCAAATAGCTTTGTGTGGAAGTGCGTCTCTGTGGGCCAATGTTCAGTCCGCAATTGACTAAGCATGTGGCAGTCTTGCAAGATATGTTCGGCTATCTGTGCAGCCTGTCCACACGTACATAGGGGTGATGGGACCAACCTCAGTCTGTATAAGTGACTGTTCAGTCTGTTATGTCCTGTTCTAATACGGAACAGGATCACCTGTTTTACTTGATCAAGATAGTGATAGTTGTCTCTTTGTTGGTCAATTTTCCTGATGGCCTTGATAAGGGTCTTCTTTTCCTGGAAGGTGATTGTTTGTTCTTTTTGTTCCCGTGTTGCTCCCTCTTTTGCTAACGTATCTGCTCTCTCATTTCCTGGTATGCCACAGTGTGATGGTATCCACTGTAGCACTACCCTTCTTTTGATATTTACTTCGCATAGGGCTTTATTTAACTCTGGCAGTTTATCACTGTTGAGGGCTTGCAGAACTGACATTCTCGCCTCGAGTAATAGTGGGTGTACATTACCAAAAAAAAAAAAATTATCTGGTCCAAGCCTTTGTCTTTCTTCATGGCTTTGCCTTTCTTCATGTGGCGCATGGCATCCTCTACTTCTGCCGCAAGTATTGGAGGTCCTTCACAACTGTCCTGGTCGTTAAAATCTGGTATTTCATCATCATACAGCTCCTTGATGTATTCTATCCACCTTTCTATTATGTTCTCATGACCCATTAATAATGTTCCTTCTTTTGATTTCGAACAGCCAGTGGCTGTTTGTGTCCTTCTGCCTGTTAACTCATTTATTTGCTTGTACATAGATTTTGTGTTTTTTCTGTGCTGCACTTCAAGCTCTCTGCACGTCTGGTTTAGCCATGCTTCTTTTGATGTTTTATATTTGTTTACTATCTCCTTATTTAGTCTGTCATATTCTTCTTTGTCTTGCTTTTCTTCCTTCTTGCATCCTTCAGTTTTAAAAGTTCATCTGTCATCCATTACTTCTTTGCAGTCCTCTTTACTTCTGGTATGATTTCTTTTGGTGTTTGATGCATTGATTACTTTAGCATTTCCCACTGTTCTATACTCTGTATTTTTTCTATTCTGTTTTGTAACATTGCATCTTTCACTCATTTCCTTATCTGATTTAAAGTAAGGCTAAATCTAACTTGATGTTTTTTTAAGCTTCCTTTACTTTCTTCAATTTTATTCTAAGTATTCCTATTACTGGTACATGGTCACTATTGCAGTCTGTTCCTGGCACAGTTTTCACAGATTTCAAATGGTTTCTAAATCTCCTGCAAATTAGCATGTAGTCAATATAATTATGAACATTGTTTCCTGAACTTTTCCACGCTGAAAGGCATCTAGGATGCTGTTTAAACCAGGTGTGTTCTACTAACATATCATGCGCTCTTGCCCACTCTATCAGTTTGTCACCTCTCTCATTTCTTTCTCCCAGGCCATAACTAACAGTCACATCCATACCTGTCAACTTGTACAGGAAAGGGATAATCTGTAAATGAATTTTTAATTTTTGTTGGTGTACAGCTAGCTATACAAGCAGTTTAAACAGGTGTTTTTTAAGTACGTTTATTTACTCTTTAAACATTCCTTTTTTTTTTCAAACCCCGACATTTTTAAAAAGTGTTTTCCGAAAAAACCTATCAAATCCCACCAACCCGTTATTTAAAAAGTGGAAGTTTCATTGAGCAAGAATAAGGTTTTATTTGTTATTAGTTTTAAAAGAATAGATCTTATCTTGCCAAAAGCGGGCATAAAAATTAGTTGCTGGTCTAAAAAAGTGCATCGGAAATACAAGGCTTCCATCAACTGTTTTAACTACAAAAGTAGGTCAATTTTGTCATATCTTTTACGATTAGAAATATAACTGTCGTTTTCTTGGAAACAGGCTGACCCAATTGAAATGAATAATTCATACCAAATCATTTTTGCTTAAATTATAATTGCAAAAGGTGTCTGTAGCATATATAATGCAGCATATTCAAAATTAAAGGAATTATGTTGTTAATCTTAGCTAAAAATGTGTAAATTTGTTACTTGTTCATTGTTTTTATTTTTTTTACTATTCTTAAAATGTCAATTTTCTGTATTACAAATACATTTGTGTAAAGTTTTTATGTTGTTTTTTTTTTTACTTAGTAAGGTTTTTTACTGGTACAGGTTTTTTTATTTTTATCTTTGTACAGGTTTTTTTTATTTATTATCTTTGTACAGGTTTTTATCTCAGGAGCTTGAAAGGTATGCACATCATCAACTTTTTCATTTCCAACTTTTGCATTGAAGTCTCCAAGTGTAACAGTTTTCTCATAAGATTTACACTGAGTCATTGCCATCTCAAGTTCACTGTAAAATGTGTCAATTTCTTCTTCTGTACTATCTGCTGCTGGGGCATATTCATTCATAACCCTCCGCTCCCAAAGGAGCATAGGCCTTCAACAAACACATGCCAAGTCCTCCTGTCATGTGCCATCATCTCAAGTTCTTTCCACGTTCTCCTCATCATTTTCACCTCTGTTTCCAGCTCTCTTCTCCATGTGCTTCTTGGTCTACCTCTAACTCTCTTGCCCTGGGGGTTCCAGAACAAGGACTGCCTTGTAATGCTATCAACAGGTTTCTTCAGTGTGTGTCCTATCCATCGCCATCGTCTTCTTCTCATCTCTTGTTCCACTGGCACTTGTCTAGTTCTTGTCCTCAGTTCCACGTTGGTAACCTTGTCATACCATTTTAATCCCTCTATTCTACGCAAGCACCCATTTATGAAAGTCGGTAGCTTTTTGGTTGTTGTCTTTGTTGTTCTCCATGTCTCAGAGCCATACAATAGGACTGACTTCACATTTGAGTTGAGCATTCTTATTTTCGTGTTGGATCCCATTTCTCTTGATCTCCATATATTTCCCAATGCAATGAAAGCTCCTCTTGCTTTTTGTATTCTTATTTTGATATCACTGTCTGTCCCTCCAACTTTGTCTATATTGCTGCCAAGATATGTGTACGATTCTACATTTTGTATTGGTGCTTCTTCAAATTCAACCCTGTTATCATTACCTGCATTTATTCTCATTATTTTTGTCTTTTCCCTGTGTATTTTCAGACCCAATTGCTGTGACCTCTCATCGAGTGTTTTCAATTTGTCCTGCATCTGATTAGGGTTATGGGACAGAAGAGCCAAGTCATCAGCAAAATCCAGATCATCCAACTGCTTAGTCAGAGTCCACTGGATTCCATTTCTGTTGTGTGTTGTCGATGATTTCATAACCCAGTCTATTGCTAGTAAGAAAAGAACTGGAGACAAGAGGCATCCCTGTCGCACTCCTGTTCTTATCCCAAACGGTTCTGTAAGCTGTCCTTCGTGAAGAACTCTGCATGTCATGTCTTCATATGTTTTCTTTATTAAATTAATGATCTTCAGGGGAACTCCATAATGCCTCATCAATTTCCAAAGTGATTCTCTGTCTACACTGTCAAATGCCTTTTCGTAGTCCACAAATCTGATGTATAGTGGTGAATTCCATTCCAGACTTTGTTCAACTATTATTCTCAAAGTGGCTATCTGGTCTGTACATGATGCTGGGGCACATATTTGTATAAAATTGATATCAATTGGTCTGACACTCAATTTAACTAACAGGACTCAATCTGATATTGCCAAAAATTCCTTTCCTGTTCTTGCTCTTTCTGCATCTAATATTATTCCTAATCCTTTTTCATGTTTATTTCTTCCAGAATAAATTATTTTGTAAATGTCAGAATATACTTCACCTGTTCTGGTATATCGCATTTCACACAGCCCTAATACATTTACATTCATTCTTTCCATTTCCATCTTGATGTTATCTAATTTCCATTTTGCATTAGTGTCCTGACATTCCAAGTTCCTATGATTAAGTTATCATTAATTCTAATTTTGCTGACAGTAGCTTGATGACAGTCAGGTCTCACCTATAGCACTTGATGCTCCCTACCAGACGAGGTGATTTCTTTGGAACCCCCCTTAACATCGCTGTCTTTTTCAAGAAAGTTGCTTTGATTCATGATTGTACAGGATAATATGACAGTAGTTTCCTGCTGCTTTCCGTCGGTTTGTTTACGGTTGTCTCCGCTAGCCTTTGACTAAAAGTAAACTTAATATGTTCCTTCAGGACACTGCCGCTGTCCAGTCACAAATTTTTCCTTAAATTAAACTGACATACTGGTGATTTTTCATCACATGCCCTGAGTGATATGATATATGCTCATGGAGAGTAAAAAAATCGAGTACACAAACAGCTGATGGACAGCAGAAAAAGGCACCAGATTAACTTCAGGAAAACAAATATTCAGCAGCGGAATTTGTTTTTTTTTATTCCCTCTAAAGTTTGTGGTACTAGTATGAGGCGACCCGACTATTTGCGATATGACCCAGAGAGACCAGGAGCGATTACTTCCTGAACTGATCTGGAAACGTGCCCCTCATCACAGAGAAAAATCTATGGAAAAGCAGCATCGGCACCAGCATTTTGGCAAGTCCCAATTTTAACAGGCCAAAAACAACCGAGCTTTATTTTGCTAAAGTCATCAAGCCTAAAGACTTTTCAGTGAAGAAACCTCATTATTTTTCATAACCACCAGTCATATTTACTTACATTTGTTTCAAAGTAATTGATCATTAAATTTGTATATGTTGATTTGGACAAATTCAAAGTTGAATTAATTATTAAGAGCGAAAGGCATATGTGTGAATCCAGTATTTAATATTTATAGTCATATCTACATCTGAAGAGCAATAAGAACAATAATAATAATAATAATAAGAGGAATTTAGCTGAATTAAATCAGCTGTGTACTTGAGCGAGCTAAGTCATACAATATACATCTTACAATATACAAAAGGTGGCGGGTCAGATAAAAAGTTAACGTGCTCAGACGCATTCAACATTGTTCTTGACTTCTGAAATATCTTGTGAAGCCTCCTCGAGGCAGAAGCATCATTATCCTTCTATCTACAACTCTGCCAAGAGTAATCTTGCGCGAAGGTAGACACTTTTGAAGACCCACATTAGATATTCTAGGTTTTGGCCACTGTTGGACCACTACTGCGGAGAGCAAGGGGAGGCAACCCATGACACTCATATCCACTGGATATACATGAAATAAATGTTGAAACAACGAGCAATAACTACAACTAGACCAATAAGTTTTATTCTTCTATTTTTTATTCCCAGAAACAAAATAAAATAAAATTTAAAATGATCTCACAAGAGAGCAAAAGTTTCAGCCTGTTTTTGGAATCATGTTTTGAACAGATCGTTAATATGACACAGCATTTTATATAATGAAATGGCATTTAATTGTCTTTACTGTGGTGTCTGTGTCAGATGAATTAATTGGATAGAAGGGAAGAAATAACAATTTAAAAATAGAAAGGGACTATTCAATCACTCTGCAGTTTCCCATTACAACAGTACTCAGATAGGCCAACAATAAAAAAGAGTCAAAGCAGAGCCAGATTAAGCCAAGAAGGGCCTCTGGGCTTTTTTATGTTTAGGCTTCCCCCCCCCCCCCCCCCCCCCCCCCCACCCCCTTTCACCTAATAGGCAATAATTTCAAATTTTTTTTTTCAAAACCCTTAGCATGATGATGGTATATACTAGTACTATTAATAAATTGGTGTGTTAGTTTGTTAGCATTGCTTACCTCTTTTAATAGTAATTATTCTTTATTAATGTTTATTAGTATAGCAAATAGTTCATACACCGTTATGACTTTGCCGAGGTGCATTATGTCTTTTAAGCTATTTTTGTTCTTGAGTCTTTTTTAGAACGTTATGAATGAGATTGCAACGTGCTAACATTTTCTTTTTGAACATGAATCTATACATTTTTTTAATTTATTTTTTAACTTATGCATGGGCCCCCAAGATAGGACACACACTGAGGAAACCTGTTGATAGCATTACAAGGCAGTCCTTGTTCTGGAACCCCCAGGGCAAGAGAGGCAGAGGTAGACCAAGAAGCACATGGAGAAGAGAGCTGGAAACAGAGGTGAAAATGATAAGGAGAACGTGGAAAGAACTTGAGATGATGGCACGTGACAGGAGGACTTGGCATGTGTTTGTTGAAGGCCTATGCTCCTTTGGGAGTGGAGGGTTATGCACGGGCCCCGAAGAGCTCCAGGCCCCTAGGATTCAGCTTACTTAGCCTAATGGATAATCCGGCCCTGAGTCAAAGATGCTATTTACCATTTGAACAAATGGGAGACTAAGCAACACAAGATCTGCCCGGAGTGCAGTATGTCGATTCTGATCAACAACAACAGATGAAAGGCATCATGGCCTGACCATGCCACAGAACAAATGAGGAGAAATATACAAATACACCTTCATTACTGGTGTGTCAAATGTTACCAGCTTTCACTTCAAATACAAATTTTTCAACAACAAAAAACACTAAAATAATACTTACCACACTATGCCCTGAGCTCCAGAGCCAATGGGTCTAAGATGTTGGTAGCGCTTAAGTATTGTGAAAGAGGAGTCTCCAACTTCCACTGAATAGAACTGGTTTGAATGTTTACTCATAATGCTGAGTGAGAATAATGCCCCAGCAAGAACTGAATACATGTAGTGACTTATACTGCAATAGCCATCTAGTCCATAACAGACATCTGATGCCCTGAAAATAAGATAGAAGATCATGTAATATAAAAAGATATTTTATTTACATTTCTCTATATCCATTAATAAAAAGCACAATAAATGTTCTGGATTTAGGAACCACATCTTAAAGTTATATTCCATAATATGGCAACAACCTATTTCACTTGAAGAAAAACTGTTTGGAGATGTCAGGAACCTTGAGCTGACTACTACCTTTATTAAGTCATTAATGTGGAAATCTGAAGACGAACGAGGAAAAAGGAAGAAAATATTCCACAACGAAAATATCTAAATTATTTTTAACTGTTGTGATTGGCATAAGCCTTTTCACCTTTTAAAATTAAGCTTGTTCGTCACTCATTTCTGTTCTGTGCTATCAATTCAGGGTCTTCAGTATTCCTTTCATGTCCATGTCTAATTTCCTTCAAGGAATAATCCTTAGAACTTCATGAGTGATTGGGAGCCGCGGTAGCATAGTGGTTAGTGCACTGGCTTCCTAGCTCAGTGGCCTATGGTTCGATCCCCAGATGAGGTGGGATTTTTTTAGGCCGCAAACGGCTCCTGGGTCGACCCAGCCCCAACTGGGTACCAGAGCAACTCTGGGAAGGTTAAGGCGGCCGGCATGATGTTGACCACGTCACCCCTAGTGTTCCGATGGTCAAGAAAATATGGGCTTAACACCATATTCCCAATATGCCTCAATGGGCGTGTAACGGGATCCTTTACCTTTTCATGAGTGATTACATGTCCTCCTAATCATATTATGTTTTCAAATCATTATATACTACTGCATGTAGGTTTTAATGATGATTTTTGCTTTTTCATAATTTATTTTTCTATTATAATTAGATACTGTAAATGTGAATATGCTGGTATTTTACTTTTACAGTATTGGATTTCTTAAAATTAATATTTAAATGCACGTAAGAATAAATGGATTCAGGATAAAAGATGACAGAAAGGAGGAGTAGAATGTTAGACTTAAGAAAATGAAGTCTGTTCATTCGTTCTTTGTTATCCAACCCCCAACACAAAAAAATGCTTATAAAGTTTTTTTAAATAAAAATATATGAAATAAGAGCAGCCGATTGGCTGAGTGGTTAGAGAGCTGGCTTCTCATGGCAAAGGAGCCGGGTTCAAAACATGGGGGCTGCGTGCTCTTGAGTTTGGGAACTGGTCACCTCACCTCTTGATGCTGGGCCTAGTATAGTGAAGTCTCTAACACTTTACTTCCCTACGGCAGTCTGCTTTGGGACTACCTTTACCTTTTATATGTATTAAGGCATGGCACTGACCTGTAACCAAGCAGGGTTTCCATAAAGATTTTTTTAAAACAAAGGGAGTGAATATTAAATAGGGAAAGACAAAACAATCTGGTGTGAGAAGTAACTGGTAAATCTACAGCATCTCACTTATGAGTCATGTAGGAATACATATATGTGCACAGAATTAATAAAAGCCATAGTAGAACATTAATTATGTTAATTCGGATTTTGGCTTCAGGCAAGGAAAAGGATGCACTGATGCCTTCTTCATAAAAGAACAGATACGTGAGAAGATCATTTAACATAACAAACTCATCATTCATTCATAACCCTCCACTCCCAAAGGAGCATAGACCTTCAACAAACACATGCCAAGTCCTCCTGTCACGTGCCATCATCTCAAGTTCTTTCCACGTTCTCCTCATCATTTTCACCTCTGTTTCCAGCTCTCTTCTCCATGTGCTTCTTGGTCTACCTCTGCCTCTCTTGCCCTGGGGGTTTCAGAACAAGAAATGCCTTGTAATGCTATCAACAGGTTTCCTCAGTGTGTGTCCTATCCATCGCCATCATCTTCTTCTCATCTCCTGTTCCACTGGCACTTGTCTAGTTCGTCCTCAGTTCCACGATGGTAACCTTGTCATACCATTTTAATCCCTCTATTCTACGCAAGCACCCATTTATGAAAGTCTGTAGCTTTTTGGTTGTTGTCTTTGTTGTTCTCCATGTCTCAGAGCCATACAACAGGACTGACTTCACATTTGAGTTGAAGATTCTTATTTTCGTGTTGGATCCGATTTCTCTTGATCTCCATATATTTCCCAATGCAATGAAAGCTCCTCTTGCTTTTTGTATTCTTATTTTGTTATCACTGTCTGTCCCTCCAACTTTGTCTATATTGCTGCCAAGATATGTGTACAATTCTACATCTTGTATTCTTCAAGTTCAACCCCGTTATCATTACCTGCATTTATTCTCATTATGTTTGTCTTTTCCCTGTGTATTTTCAGACCCAATTGCTGTGACCTCTCATCGAGTGTTTTCAATTTGTCCTGCATCTGATTACAGTTATGGGACAGAAGAGCCAAGTCATCAGCAAAATCCAGATCATCCAACTGCTTAGTCAGAGTCCACTGGATTCCATTTGTGTTGTGTGTTGTTGATGTTCTCATAACCCAGTCTATTGCTAGTAAGAAAAGAAATAGAGACAAGAGGCATCCCTGTCGCACTTCTGTTCTTATCCTAAACGGTTCTGTAAGCTGTCCTTCATAAGAACTCTGCATGTCATGTCTTCATATGTTTTCTTTATTAAATTAATGATCTTCAGGGGAACTCCATAATGCCTCATCAATTTCCAAAGTTATTCTCTGTCTACACTGTCAAATGCCTTTTCGTAGTCCACAAATCCGATGTATAGTGGTGAATTCCATTCTAGACTTTGTTCAACTTTTATTCTCAGAGTGCCTATCTGGTCTGTACAGGATCTGTTTTGTCGAAAACCTGCTTGTTCATCTCTCAGTTTCTTGTCTATGGACTCTTTTAATCTCTCAAGGATAATCCTGTTTAATACTTTTCCTGGCACTGATAGTAACATTATTCCTCTATAATTTGTGCACTCTTGTAAATTTCCCTTCCCAGGCAACTTAACCAGATATCCTTCCTTTCATTCTGCTGGTATCTCTTCCTTACTTTACCAAGTAATTTATATAACATCTCTGTAGCCGTGTTGATACAACAGCAATAACAAACTCACATTGGCCAAAAAATGTATGTGGTCCATATTTGTATACTTTTTTTTTCCACAAAAATACCATATGAAGAACAGGATTTCTCTATGTTCTCACCAAATCATAATTAATCATTCTCACGTTTCAAAGAGCTACATAAATGTGACCAATATCCCACGTCTGACACAATAAATTGTCTGTCACTTTGAGGCTTCATCTAGTTTAAGGGTCATTTCATTTCAAGTTTTAAAAAAAATGTATTGTAATGTTATACACAGTTGTAAAGGAAGTTGAATGAAGATTAGTAAAACTGGGACAAAACGGAACAAACATTTCACATATACCAGCCCAGAAAACTGGCCTCCTGGGAAAGTCGGCCCTGAATTCTGACCTCTCGTCATGTAAGATATCTGTGTGTGTATATATATATATATACACACACACACACATAGTGCAGCCCACTGAAGCAGAACTCGCTTAAGTCAATTTTCGCTTAACTTGAAGCAATCCTGCAGCTCCTGGCAAATTGTCTTCTTTGGCTTTGTCAAGAAATTATTTTGGTTATGTCAATTCCTATTAACTAGAATTTGTGTTAAATTGAGGTAATTTTTCAGTTCAAACTCAAATCTGGTATTGCTCAAGTAGAAGTTCTGTCTTCACCCCTATTGGAAGACCATGTTATATGTGTGTGACCGTGCATAAATTTTTATGAAGAATGTGATACGTTGCTAATAACTGTTTAATGTCGCTCTGCAATATTTATATATTTGTGAAAGACCAGACTCTGAGGAAGAACAGGTTACCACCGAAAATGTTATCACTATCAGAGACAGGTTGCTAATATTATGAAAGAAATATATACGGTTATTTGAGAGTGAATGAAGCAGAAGGCAATGAAATAAGACAAGCGGCTAGTCACAGGCTTCAGAGATCACCTGGACTGGTATTTGAATGGCAGATACAGTTGTAAAGTGGGTGGAGGTAGGGGTTGAAGCCTTAGAGACTTCAATGATACAGCATTTCAAAATGCAAAGACCGAAAAGAAGTTGAATTTGTCAGTGTCCATCTGCTGAATGGTGTTGGGGTAAAAAATTCCCTTCCGTATCTCATGTGTCCATTTTAAAAGTCGAGACAAATGTTTACTGTCTCTTGCGATTCATAGTTTATATACTCATGTTATCTTCTTCTTTTCCCTTGTTTTCTCCTTAAGGAGCTTGGAGCCACAGCTGCAGCTGGTCTCCTTGCAGGAATCCTGCTTAAAACATGTGCTCTTGCAGCTGTGGTTTTTGTGTCAATCTGTTTTACATTTACCAGCCCATATTAGTTGCCTTTGATGACATGCCTGTGGTAGCAGCCATCCTATTCTTTCTGTGTCTCCCCAGAAACCCCTTGTGAACTACATGAGGCTTATTCATGTTATTCTCTGACAATACAGTACATAATCCAAGATTAGTAAATTAGGACATTTAGGCTTTTTTGATTTTTGATACTTGCAACCATGGTACCACAAAATTACATGATACTATATCTTATGATTTTGTTAATTTGCTTTTGTAAAGTGGAAAATGTATACAAATGTTAATTTATTAATTTTAAAAATGCAATAAGTGGTTAAAACAATAACATTATGCTTCATTTCTGATTCTGACAAAACAATGTCCATCTTTGGATAAACTTGTGACAGCAGAATTTCTGATAAGTAAAAGTATTTTAGATGGTTCCAGTGACTTTTACTTATCCAGAATGCAGACTCTGTGTGCGCGTGTATGTGTGTGTAAGTGTATATTATGAGAGATGAGAATAAAATGCTGGCATAGGATAAGACACATTTTGAGATGAAACCTGCTGACAGCACTGCAAGGTAGTCCATGTTTTTGAATATCCAGCATAAGAGAGGTAGAGGCAGACCAAATAAACAGAATAAGAGAATTGGAGACAGACTTGACAGCAATTTAAAAAAAGACATGAAAATACCCTAAATGGATGGCACAAGACATGAAGACTTGGTATGAATTTGAGGAAGGCCTATGCACCTATAAATGTCTAATGAACTCATTTAAAAAATCACTAATGATGTAGATATGGCCCTAAATAATAAAACTAAAGTGGTGGACACTGTATAGCATTCCATGGAGATTGTTTCAATTCTGATTGCGTGCTGATCACGAACCAGCTGCCAGCAGTCTAATAGCACCAGTAACAATTCTTATTATTATCGGGTCTTCGATGTTGACCTGTTCAGTCCTCTTGCTTCATTCAGAGAGAGACCAAAAATATAAACAATAATATTAATCGTAACTGGACATACAAAATACCCAGATTTCTGCAATAAATTTTATCAGCTCGCTGTGGCCAAATATATATATATATAACATTTTTCCCGACTACTGACAGTCGTGTTTCCAAGTGAATTTATCCGGGAGAATACGTTGTTTCATAATCGGCACTCAACCCCAGAGAGAAAAACCGATAGGATATACCCTCATAATCTTTATTAACAGTTTACCAACCAGATGTTTCCTTTAGCTATTGGAAGTACTGTCTACTATCTACTGTGAACACTAGATCGTGGTTTATAATTTGCTACATGAACTATCTAATGTGACATTTTCATATCCAATAACCCACTACCAAAGTAGGCGTTCCCCATTAGGAAAATTAATTATTCGTGGAGGAACTGAGGCTCACTTTGGAGATAATAAACTAAACAAAACTTAATTTATTGTGTTGGTCAGCTCCAATCTCCATTTACCATAGTTTTCATGTTTGTGAGTCCTGTTGTCACATAACAGTGTGTGTGTGCGTGAGTAGCTAACTTATAATTATATTTATAGGGAGGGTTTGATAGATTGTCTATTACTAAAAGATAGTCGTATAGATAGGATGGACTAGAGAACTCACTCATTCCAGAGACAGATCTTCACCTTAATCTATTCACTCGTGGAATCTATTCTAACACTTTCTTTCTCAGAGAACCCCACTTTTTCTGTTCTATTCAGATGGACCAAATATATCTCTAATACCTATCTAAATCTACAACACAGATGATTAGTGGATTGGGTGTCATCCCTGACTTTCCCACCCTTCTCCGCATTGTCAATAACATTGCAGAGACTGTTTTTTTTATATTTATTTTGGTTTGGTTTTTTTTTTGGAAAGGGGAGGACATATTTATGTACATTCACACAATTTTACACTTCTGATTTACTCTATTTGGACTGAGCGGATGGGGAGATTATACCATATTTTGATATCTTACTTACTTAGTCGTTCCCCTTCTACCGTGAGGTGTACAGGTTTGGAAGAGGGAGCGCCAGACTATCCTATCGGCTGTCTTCCTCCTGGCCTGGTTCCATTCTAGTCCTCGGTCCTTCAAAGATTGTCTAATGTTGTCCTCCCAGCGGACTCTGGGTCGTCCTGGGGGTCTGGATCCCTGGCTCTTTGTTTCCCATGCTTGTCATGGTAGCCGATCTTCTCCCATTCTGCAGACATGGCCAAACCATCTTAGTTGGGACTGTTCTATTTGGGTCTGCAGGGGGTGGGATTTTAGGCCTTGACGTATCGTCTGGTTGCGGTCCATGTCTCTTCTTGTTACTTCAACCACCTTCCTCAGATACCTCATTTCTGAGGTTTGGATTTGGCTTTTGTGGGTTGTAGTCATTGCCCATGACTCGCATCCATATGTCAAGACTGGGACATAGGTGGAGCGGTATACAGCCATCTTCGTTTTCTTAGCAACCTCTCTCTTGCTGAGGAATCCTCGATTTATGGCCTGAAAAAGTCTCTCAGCTGCTGCTTTTCGAGTGGCCTCCCTTTTGGTCTATAATAGCACAGAGATATTTAAAGTGGTCGACCTGCTCCAGGACCTGTTCTCCCAGCTTAATATGATGTCTTCTTTCTTCTCGTGATATCACCATGGATTTTGTTATAGAGCTGCTTACGACCATCCCTCTCTTCTCCAGCTCTTCCTTCCAGACTTGCAGGTTGGATTGGAGATGTGCCTCTGATTTAGCAATCAGGGCAACATCATCAGCAAATGCCAGCTCTGAAATACATACCTGTCTCATCTTCCAGTACCCCACTGAATACCTTCTTGTTATCTCCTTACATGCCGTGATAACATCGTATGACAAGATAAGGTGACAGGATATCACCTTGTCTTACACCAGTGGTGGTCCTGAACTCTTCTGACTTATGGTTTGCTGTCCTCACATAATTTCTGCAAGACTTGTAGAAGCTCTGTATAGCATTAATCAGAGGTGCTGAAATGTTCTTCCTTGCCAAACAGTCCCAAAGTTTGCTCCAGGACCCTGTCAAACGCCTTTTCCAGATCTATGAAACAAAGATGGATCTCACTCTTATACTCAAGGGCCTTTTCACTCAGCTGTCTGAGTGTGAAGATTAGGTCTTGAGTACTTCGGTTTGCTCGGAATCCGCACTGGACCTCATCCAATTGTGGCTTAGCTAGGCATCGGAGTCTCTGCTCTAGGATTCTAGAGTAGATTTTACCAGGGACACTGAGAAGTGATATGCCTCTATGGTTTCCACACTGTCAATTGTCACCCTTTTTGAAAATTGGTGTTATGATGGCAATCTGCCAATCCTTCGGTATGGTCTTGTTGCACCACGCTGCCTGTAGGACCCTTAAGAGTAATAGGTAGCCTGAATGTGCATAACCATTTCTGGTGTTATACCATCATGCCCTGCTGCTTTGCCCATCTTGATTTTCTCCAGTGCTGCCTTCAGTTCTTCCTTCTTTATGTCATCTTCATCACCATTGGTTTCCTCTTCTGTGCTAGTGGTTATCATTTCTGATGCTTGACCTTGCTCACCATCAAGGAGTTCTGAGAAATATTCTTTCCATTACTTCCTTCGGGGCAGTAAGCAATTTGCCTTGCTTGTCCTTTATAAATTTGAGAGGGCATTGTTTTTCCTTCCTCATGTTCTTTAGGGTCTTATAGAACAATTTCTGGTTTTCTTGCGCATCTTTTTCTAGCTTTTCTCCAAATTCTTCCCAGGACTTCTGTTTTGCTGCTAGCACCTTGTTCTTTGCTTCCATATTTTGATATCAAAAATAAAAATTATTTCTTGAATTAACTAAACTATGTATCCTAATTATAACCCATCAAGAATTGAACGCAATATTTTTTTCTTGATGTCTGCCGAACATACATTCCACTGCATACAATTAGCGCAAAAAAAAAAAAAAACAACAAAAAAACAACCTTGACTTGTCTGGTGCTGATTTGCAAGACTTGTTCCTGCAATCATTGTTCTGGAATTCTCCAGGGGTTGAAATGAAGAAGACTGCGAGATGTGCCCAATTTCGCCAAAAATGTCTACTTATTCAGCTTTCAATTAAGTTGCTGACATCATTAGAATTATGATAATCATCAGCTGCCATCTCCATATCGAAGGTTGGCTTAATGGATCTCCAACGTCTTCTGTCTATTGTCTTGATGGTGCACTCTGATAGACTCTTTCCTGTCCATCTCTTGATGTTATCTTCCCACTTATAGTGCTGTCTTCCCCTTGCACGTTTGCCTTCAACTCTCCCTTCTATTATGGTCTTCTGCAAGGTGTTATGTCTTTTTATGTGGCCAAAATATTTTAGCTGCCTAATTTTGATCTCCTTCATTAGTTCTCTTTTCATGCCTAGGTTTTCTAGGACCTCCTTATTTGTTTTCTTCTTTCCATGAGATGTGCCCCATTCTTCTATATATCCACATATCAGGGGCCTCAATTCTTTCTTTCAATTGCTTATTCATTGTTCATGTTTCTACACCATACAGTAATGAAGAATATATATAACTATTTATGATTCTCAGTTTTAATTTGTGAGTTAACTGTTTAGATGTCAGTATATGTTTCATGGTGTTGAATGTAGCTTTGGCCACTCCTATTCTCTTCTTGATTTCTGTTTCACATCTGCCATCTTCTGTAATTATATTACCAAGATATGAGAAGCTCTTGACTTGTTCCAGGATTTTCGCATTTATGCTTATCATTAATGTGGGCTATCGTCTGTTTTGCCAATTATCATAGTTTTTGTTTTCTCGATGTTAATGCCCAATCCATATTTTCGTGACTTATGCTGTTTACTTGCTTCACTAGTTCTTGTAAATTCTGTTCCCTTTCACCTAAAAATACGGTATCATCTGCATATCTAAGACTGTTTATTGACCATCCACTGATGTTCAGTCCTGGCATTTCCTGAATCTGTTTGAACATTTTTTCTGTATATAGATTAAATCGGCAGGGGGACAGCATGACACCTCTTTTTATATCTATATATGGTGAGTAATTCCTGCCAGATCTTACTGAAGCAGTTTGCTCCCAATAAAGGTGTCTGAGTATTCTTATGTCTGTTCCATCAATACCTATGTCTTCGAGACACTCAATTATTTTCTCGCGATGAACTCTGTCAAAACTTTTTTGGACCTCTGTATATTTTTCTGCTAATATTCTTAAGCAAAATATTGCTTCTCTTGTTCCGCTGTTCCGTCTAAAACCAAACTGCTCTTCTTGGACTTCACTGTCTACTTTACTTTGTATTCTCTACTGAATAATTTTGAGCAGTATTTTAATTGCATAACTTTAGCAGCATACGATTTTAGGGGTTACAGCATTTAATGTAATGTAAAATATTATTAGACTATTGAACGCTATGACGTATCAGCGTTGGTAGGTCACGCACCGTGACCAAGAGACGGGACCCTTTCTTGTATGACCGTCGAACCGAGAAGACGTGTCCTTGTATTCTTATAGTGTTGGGCATGGAATGCCACACAGTTATATTGTATTTTAACTCATCAGGCTGATTGTTCTGAAGTCTGAACATTCTGTTGCGTTAGGTTTTTGGGCAATGTTACACAGACTGATATCTTCATGTCATGTGGTATATATCCTGTGTTGTATATATCATTGCACACAGATCTGTGATTATATCTAAACCAAAGCTCTCAGGGACTTCTATTATTTCAATTTTTATGTTGTCCATGCCTGCTGATTTTCCTTTTTGTATCATATGTACTGCATTCTCTACTTCTGATATGAGAATGTTTGGGCCTTCATTAGAATCTAGTGATGGTTTTTTTTTATTTCTGTTGTCCTCGATTAGTTCTTTTACGTATTCTGTCCATCTGTTTGATATGTCTTTCTCATCAAGTAAGATTACATCATTCTTATTCTTGATACAGCCTCCTCCTTGAGCAAACCTTGACTTATTTGATAATTTCTTCATGTATATCCCTTGTCATGTGCTTTGCCTCCATGTCTTCTATTTTCTAGCATTTTGTTTCTATCCACAGTTCTTTTGCTTGTCTACACATAGTACATATTTAGTTGTTTTTTTTTGTTTTATAATCTAGAGTGTTTTTTGCTCGCTTTCTTTCTGCCACGTTATTTACGATGTCATCTGTCATTCTAATTTGATTTTTCTTAAACTCCTTTTTAGGTAAATTAGTTTTGCTGATTGTATGCTTGTTTTGAAACATTCTCATGTTGTGGTTACTTTTTCTTCTGTATTGACTATTGTTCCATGCTTTCTGTCAGTAATTGTTCATACTTATTTTTGACATCAACAAGATATTTTTGTTTTATATCTGGTTGTTTCAGTGCTGATATTTCTGTCTGGGTTCTTCTTTTCTTCTGTATCCTGTTCTTTTCAGCTTTATATTGATTTTGATGATGATCAGATTGTGATCCGAATTTTGTCAGCGCCAGGATATGTCTTTGCACTTGTGACACTGTTCTTAAATCTATGTTTTATCATGATAAAGTCAATTTGATTTTTTGTAATATCTCCTGGGCTTTTCAATGTGTATAGTTTCCTTGGGTGGTGTTCAAAAAAGGTGTTACATATAACTAGCAGGTTTTCTTCACAGATCTGGAAAAGTCGTCTGTCTCCTCTATCATTTCTTGTCCCCAATCCATACTGTCCTACTATTTTCTTGTATTTTCCCTTTCCTATATTTGCATTCATATCACCCATTACTATCAACACATCTATAAATTTTACTGGTTTAAGTGTGTGTTGTAGCTCTTCATTTTATTCCTGTTTCTTCTTCGCAATGGGTCAGAAGAGTTCAGGACCACCACTGGTGTAAGACAGGGTGATATCCTGTCACCTTGTCTTTTCATACTCCTCATGGACGATGTTATCAAGTCATGTAGGGAGAGAACAGGAAAGTGTTCAGTGGGGTACTGGAAGTAAGTAAGTAAGTTCTTCGCTGTGTTCTTTAGTTGGCGCATATGTTTGTAAGATTGATATGCCAAATGGCATTGCTCTCATTTTCATTAACATCACTTTGTCATTATGTGTCCAGTGTATCAACATACATATTTTTCTAATTCCTTCTTTATTAACAGACTACTCTTTCATGTTTTTCTCCTCCTGAGTGTATAAGCATGCACAGGTCTCTTTTTATGTAGCCTGCATCTAATAATCTTGCCTCAGTAGATCAAGTTTCATATTTGCTGCCTCTAAAATTAGATTATCTAGCCTTTCTCCTCCGTTTGGAGTTGTGACATTCCATGTTCCTATTTTTAGGCCCCCTCCTTCTAGTTTTTGGGTGGTCTTTCTCAGAATGCTCCCTTTTGATAAGGATTACTAAACTTTACCCTTTACTACTGTGTCTCTGGATATTTTTTTACGGCTGTGTCGTAGTAGGCGACTTAATTTGCCGCCAGATCTAGCCTATAGAAATCTGAGTGACATTTGAAACATCCCTCTATTCTTCATTCCCAAGTTAAAAGAAAGTAGAAAAACCAAAAATACACCAAGAATAGAATTTCAGATAAGGACGAAACAACGTGAAGGAATGGCGAATAAGTGGGAAGCTAATAGGCTAGTGTACTGAGGGCCCTAATCGGACAGGGCTTGCTGAATCAGTAAAATATCTTATGTTTTTTTAAACTAGCTAATTATGATGCCTGAAATGGTTATTTATTTCACATAACTATGCTTCCACTTTATGGGAAGAAGTCGTGATTCGGACATGACTGTGGATGAAGTCAGCAGACAACATATAGCCTAGCCTACCAATTCTAAATTTAAACGACCGTATGTAGGCCTAGGCTATAGATACATAAATATGTTAAGATTTAACAGTGATGACATCATGAAAATACTACTTACTGTACATCACAATTGTCCACTGATAAACCAAAGATCGATGACGGGTGGGTGAAACAAGAAATCAGTTCAAATGAGTCACACCAGATAGCAAGTCAGGTTCAATAGCCCACTCATCAATGAGGAAAAGTTGTTGTGCCTGACGTCAACACAATGTGTGTAGTTTTGATTATCGCTGTGAGCGAGACTATTTCAGTTTAAGAAGTATAAAATAAGGCAGTACACTGATGATAGCACTTTAGTCTCATTAATTTAATTTTTTTTTTTAAATTACGTCTCAAGTTTACTAATGGAAACTACTTAGATATCAAAAGCGTATGAGTTTCTACCCGAATATCAATAAGCACCGTACCAAGGCATATGCCATTTTGCCCAGTCCAATCGGAATCAAATTCGGGAAAGGGGCGAACGACACTCTTTTACCTCCCTTCTGTTGTCTCTGCATTTCATTTACTGACTACGAAGAATTATAATTATCATCATTTGAAACGTTGAAACTATTGCAACATACGCGAATCCGTCGTATAATATTACGTTAGAAGGTTTTTTTTTAATATTTTTAATGAAGAAAAATATCCTCTTCAACCTCTGATGGTTATAATCAGGAAACGTTTCCAATTTCTGGTAATATGTTCAATTGCCGATACCTGATCATGTCATCATCACACCTGTCAAATTATAGTAAAGTAATGAGAATTTCAAAACTGCATGTGAGTGTGTTTTTTTTTTTTTTTTTTAAATACTTTGTCCTAAAATGGTAGATTCTTCATAATCATTTTGGTGTTAAAAGAGGGGACAGGGTTGTGTGAAAGCTTGGAGTGTCTGGGTTAATATTTAATGTACTCTTTATTTGACATTAGTAGTAAGTATTACTAGAGCCTCACTAGACCTTCACATTCCCACTATACCCCTCCTAACCATTATATATTAAGTTTTATTCTCTCTGACTACTTTATGCTGCGAAATCGCGTGTTGTTGTTTTTGTGCTATATTATAATTATACTTTCATAAGCATAGCGGTTCGCATCTAAATAAATAGTAGTCGCTGCGTTTCGAAATAGTTTAATAGGTAAGTGACCTGCCATCAAAGTACTTCGGATTTCTAGCGGTATTTGCTTGCGTACCCTGACAATCCCCAAGCTATGCCAGGTTTTATTTTGTACTGGTCTGTGTGGGTAGGGGTCAGACAAAGGCTGGTACCCTGGTCCTCCAGGTTGGGGGTTTTAGCATAGGGCTGACAGGTAAACTAAGACAGGTCACGGCAGAAATGAGAAACTATAGGTTACACATCCTGGGAATAAGCGAGAGCAGATGGACAGGGGCAGGAAAAGTTAAAACAGCAACAGGAGAAACAGTACTTTACTCTGGAAGAGAGGATGGACAGCACAGTGAAGGCGTAGCCATTATTCTACAGAAAGGGATAGAAAGGACATTACTGGAATGGAAACCCATCAACAACAGACTGATACGATTGAGATTGAGAGGGAGATTCACCAACACTACAATAATACAATGCTACGCACCAACGAATGATAGCGATGAGGAGGTCAAGGATGAATTCTATCAACAACTGCAGAAAGAAATGGAGGACACACCTAGATATGATCTTGTTATAGTAATGGGAGACCTCAATGCGAAAGTTGGTACACACAATACATATAATGAAAGAACAATGGGGAAATGCGGCAGCGGAATAGCAAACGAAAATGGGGATAAGCTAATAAGTTTCTGTAGCATTAACAACCTGGTCATTGGAGGAACACTTTTCCCACATAAGAAAATTCACAAGTTAACATGGGAATCACCAAATGGTCGGGACAGAAACCAGATAGACCACATCATGGTTAACGGTAGATGGAGACATGCATTACAAGATGTGAAGGTAAGAAGAGGTGCAGATGTGGGAAGCGATCACCATTTAGTAGTAGCAAAACTGAAAGTGAAACTAAGAAGGGCTGGACCAACTGTAACTGCACAGAAAAGGTTTGACATCAGCAAATTGAAGGACCCCCTCACCAGAAAAGCTTTTGCGGCCGACATTAAGAACGATATCAATTTGCCAAAAGCCAGGAAAAGACATTGACTGATGATATAGACCAGAATTTCAACACCATTTCAACAATATATAAGGAAAGTAGCAAATCATGCTTAGGATTCCAGGAAAGGAAGAAGCAAGACTGGATAACACCAGAAACACTAAACACCATAAAGATGAGAAAGGAAATGAAAAGAAAGAAAACAGAAGCGAAGTCCCCCAGGTTAAAGCAACTATATAGCGAACAGTACAGTCAACTGGACAGGGAAGTTAAACGCCAAACCCGAGCCAACAAAAGGAATTTCCTAGACGATCTTGCAAAACAGGCAGAAGAGGCAGCACTGAGAAATGAACAAAGCACAGTATACAAAATAACTAAATTCATCAGCGGAAAACAAGGTGCAAACAATATTACATTAGTAAGAGATAAGCAAGGAAATCTCATCAAGACAGCAGAGGGACAAGAAACAAGATGGGCAGAGCACTTCAGAGAAACTCTGAACAAGGAAATACCAGAGACACAATTGAATGTTCCTGAGGCTGAAAACAATCTAGATGTAAATACAGACATTCCACGAAAAGAAGAAATCATCACAGCAATCAAAGGGTTAAAGAACGGTAAAGCTCCGGGCCATGATAACTTAAATGCAGAGCTATTTAAGACAGACCCTGAGCTAGCAGCAGAACTATTAGAACCACTATTTGCACAAGTGTGGAAAACGGGGACAACACCATCAGAGTGGAACAAAGGAATAATTGTCAAATTGCCCAAGAAGGGAGATCTTTCAGACTGCAATAATTGGAGAGGAATCACTCTTCTCTCAGTTCCCAGCAAAATACTAGGCAGGATAATTATACAGAGAATTTCAAAGGCAGTAGACTACAAACTGAGGAAAGAACAAGCAGGATTTAGAAAGAACAGAAGATGTGTAGACCATATATTCACTCTCAGGAACATTATAGAGCAGTGCTCAGAATGGCAAAGACAGCTTTACATAAATTTTGTTGATTTTGAAAAGGCTTTTGACAGCATACATAGGGACAGTTTATGGAAAATACTGAGGGCATATGGAATTCCAAGCTGCATAGTGTCAATCATAAAAAGCCTCTATGCCAACTTTACGTGTAGTGTTGGGCAGAGCAACCTAACCTTCGAGGTGAAGACAGGAGTACGACAGGGATGCCCCTTATCAACCACTCTATTTTTAACAGTCATAGACTGGGTGATGCGCCAGACAACAGAGGGCAGTCCAAGAGGAATAAGATGGACTACATTTTCTACATTGGAAGATCTGGAATATGCAGATGACATTGCACTGCTGGCACATTCACATCAACACATCCAGGAAAAAACGGATAGACTTAATAAATTTAGCCAGCAGGTGGGCTTGAACATCAATTTAAAGAAGTCTGAGGTCATGACGCTCAATGTGAGCAACCCTGAGCCCATATCAGTAAGGAATCAGCAACTGGTACAGACAGATACCTTCACATACCTAGGAAGCATAGTAACACCAGACGGTGGGGCAGGCAAAGACATCAACATCAGAATGAATAAGGCAAGAACAGCCTTCTTTAGCCTAAATAACACCTGGAAGTACTCCCAATACAGCACAAGCACAAAATTAAGATTATACCAGAGTTGCGTGCTTTCTGTGCTTCTCTATGGTGCGGAATGCTGGAGAGTCACAGAGAAGGAAATGTCAAAATTGTCCTCTTTTCACACAACATCTTCTTCTTCCGTCCTTAGCCACCGACCGTCAAAGCAGTCAGTGGCCATTACGCCTAGTGGCGTCTTAGGGCAACAGCAGATAGGTTTTCTTTGCCATTGTTTCCCATCACGCCTATTGGCGTCTTTAGGGCAACGGCAAATCAATCCATTTGCTGTTGTTTCCGTAATCGAAGTGACTGGCAAACGGGTGATCAGCCCGTTGGTTTTCACACAACATGCCTAAGAAAAATTCACCGAATCTTTTGGCCGAATACCATCACCAACCAAGATCTGCTTACTCGTAGCAAGCAAGAGGACATGCACACCATCATAGCTGGCAGACGCTGGAGCTGGGTTGGTCATGTCCTCAGAAGAGACCCCGATGCCATCACAAGAACAGCTATGCTTTGGACCCCTGAAGGAAAGCGAAAGAGAGGCCGACCAAAAACAACTTGGCGGAGGACTGTGGAGGCTGAGATGCAAAGAATGAACCAGAGCTGGGGCACTGTACGAAGGATGGCCACCGACCGTGCAAAGTGGAATCAATTTGTTGTTGCCCTACAAGACGCCACTAGGCGTGATGGCCACTGACTGCTTTGACGGTCGGTGGTTAAGGATCGAAGAAGAAGAAGAAGAAGAAGCTGCATACACGTAGTCAATCTCCCCCCCCCCCCCTTTTTTTTAGTGCATGATCATTAATGTATGAACGATTGAATCATCTCAACCAGTAACTGCTCATGTTTAGTTGCAGTAGAGACGATCTAGTCATTAGTTAATTTACCATCTTCTGTATGTCACCAGAGATTCCCAGATAATGTTAGCATATATTTAGCTTTTCAATTAGAACATTTTCATACTGCTGAATGTCGTATGCTTCTCATGAACGCACATTAGAAGTATTTATGTATTGATTAAATCTTCAGTTAAATTGCACATTCGGAGATAGGTCACGTCACAAACTAACTATACTTTTCTTTTTTTAATAGTTTGGTGTGTGCTTTGTGCACACACGCATTCCTCCTACTTTTCATATACACAAAAATGTTCATTATTTTTTTTTTTTTTATGTGCAGTAAATCCATGTGCGCTTGAAACACGACATTTTAGTTTACCCTTTCAAACTCCAGACGTGGACATAACAAAAAGCGGAAGTGAAAACTGAAAGTATGATCGCAATTCAACCAATGTTTTGTGATGTCAAGTATAATTAAAATGAGATTGATGGGCAGAGTGAAGGAATATTTCACTAGTCTGAAAAAATTATCC
Source organism: Oreohelix idahoensis (assembly GCA_024509875.1). Taxonomy (NCBI): domain Eukaryota; kingdom Metazoa; phylum Mollusca; class Gastropoda; order Stylommatophora; family Oreohelicidae; genus Oreohelix; species Oreohelix idahoensis. Next base: position 76,911 of record JAMPIV010003137.1, read on the forward strand.
CCTTGATACTAAGAACGCAACAGCTGCACCAGTACCATATTTCACACACTTCGTTCTAAGCAACGGTTGGGGAGCAACAACCAATAGGCCATGTTACATGATTCAAAATAGGAAGGTTAGTACCGAAGGTAACGGGACATTTCATCATGCCTTAGAATTAAAAGTTGAGGCTTTTCGCAAAACATCAGCCGAAGAACTAGACATTGCCTATGTCATGTAGAACATTTCTTGTTAAAATGTAAGAGGCATGAACAAATGAGAATACCAATATTAGATTATTTGCAAGCATCAAACTTGCCTATAAATATAGAAGAGGTGTTAAGAATAGACAGACCTAGGGAACTGCATAATATAGTCAAACAATATTTACCACGAACAAATGTTAATAGGCCTATATAGTGGCTGGGAATGTGAAGGTCTGATGCTGTTCTTACAATGCATAAGACTTTTAACAGATGAAAGTCAATTAAATATCTGTTAATCAATCAATACCCTTTAGCTCCCCAAGGATCATAGGCCTTCAACAAACACTTGCCAAGTCTTCCTGTCCTGTGCCATCCGCTCAAGTTCTTTCCATGTTTTCCTCATCATTTTCACCTCTGTATCCAGTTCTCTTCTCCATGTGTTTTTTGGTCTACCTCTGCCTCTCTTTCCCTGTGGATTTTAGAACAAGGACTGCCTTGTAATGCTATCAACAGGTTTCCTCAATGTGTGTCCTATCCATCGCCAGCGTCTTCTTCTCAACTCTTGTTCCACTGGCACTTGTCTGGTTCTTGTCATCAATTCCACATTTGTGAATTCAGTCTTTTTATTCCATGCAAGCACCCGTTTATAAAAGTCTGTAGCTTTTTGGTTGTTGTTTTTGTTGTTCTGCATGTCTCAGAGCCATACAATAGGACTGACTTGACATTTGAGTTGAAGATTCTTATTTTCGTGTTGGACTTGATTTCTCTTGTTCTCCATATGTTTCCCAATGCAATGAAAGCTCCTCTTGCTTTTTGTATTCTTATTTTGATATCATTGTCTGTCCCTCCAACTTTGTCTATATTACTTCCAAGATATATGTAAGATTCTACATCTTTTAGTGGTGTTTCTTCAAGTTCAACCTTGTTATCATTTCTTGCATTTATTCTCATAATCTTTGTCTTTTCCCTGTGTATTTTCAGGCCCACTTGTTGTGACCTCTCATCGAGAATTTTCATTTTCTCTTGCATCTGATTATGTTTATGGGACAGAAGAGCCAAGTCATCTGCAAAATCCAGATCATCAAGCTGTTTAGTCAGATTCCACTGGATTCCATTTCTGTTGTGCGATGTCGATGTTTTCTTAACCCAATCTATTGCTAGTAAGAAAAGACATGGAGACAAGAGTCATCCCTGTCTCACTCCCATTCTAATCCTAAACGGTTCTGTAAGTTGTCCTTCATGAAGAACTCTACATGTCATATCTTCATATGTCTTCTTTATTAAGTTAATGATCTTCATGGGAGCTCCATAATGCCTCATCAATTTCCAAAGTGATTCTCTGTCTACACTGTCAAAGGCCTTTTCATAGTCCACGAATCCGATGTATAGTGGTGAATTCCATTCCAGACTTTGTTCAACTATTATTCTCAATGTGGCTATCTGGTCTGTACAGGATCTATTTTGTTGAAAACCTGCTTGTTCATCTCTCAGTTGCTTGTCTATGGACTCTTTTAATCTCTCCAGGATGATTCTGTTTAATACTTTTCCTGGGTCTGATAGTAACATTATTGCTCTATAATTTGTGCACTCTTGTAAGTTTCCCTTCTTAGGCAACTTGACCAGATAATCTTCCTTCCATTCTGCTGGTATTTCCTCTCTCTCTCCCAGACTTTGCCAAGTAGTTTGTATAATATCTCTGTAGAGGTATCAATATCTGTTTTGATGGCCTCTGCTGGAATGCAATCTGGACCAGCTGCTTTTCCATCTTTCAGAAGCTTTATGTCTTTCTTTATTTCTTCTCTACTTGGTCGTTCACAGCTGATTTGTAGCTCCTCTTCTGCTGGCTGGATGTCTGGCGGATTAGTGGAGATGGTCTATTGAGAAGTTCCTCAAAATGTTCTGTCCATCTCTTCATTTGTTCTTGTATATTACTAAGAAATTTTCCATTCTTATCTTTTATTAGGCCATTTGCTTGCTTATATTTCCCTGTTAGCTTCTTTGTGTTGTTGTACAGGTCCCTCATATTTCCTTTTGCTGCAGCTTCCTCTGCTTCCCTTGCCAAATCATCAACATATTTCATATTGTCTCTTTTGATGTTTCTTCTTACTTCTTTGTTTGCTTCTATGTACATTTCATGAGCCTTGGCTTTGGAGCTTCTGGTTTTGCTTCTGTTTAAATCTGCTTTCTTGTTTTTCCTGTCTTCTATCTTACTAATGGTTTCTGTTGTTATCCATGCCTTGTGCTGATGTTCTCTTTTTCTCAGTACTTCTTCACATGTCTCGTTCCATATATTTTTTACTTGTTGCCAGTGGTCTTCCGTATCTGTTTCATCTTCCAGCTGTTCAAGTACTTGGTATTTGTTGGATACTGTGATTGAAAATTGTTCTCTTATTTCCTGATTTCTTAGATATCCCACATTATACTGTTGTCTATAGCAATATGCTGTTGTAAATTTCTTGAGTTTTAATTTTGTTTTAGCCAACAGAAGATGGTGGTCTGATACAACATCTGCTCCTCTACATACTTTCACATCATGCAATGATGACCTAAACTTCTTGCTGAATGCATATGTGATCAATCTGATTCTCAGTTCTGTGGTCTGGTGATATCCATATTGCTTTATGTATTCTTTTATGTGGAAATATGATTCCTCCTATAGCTAGTTCAAATCAACTAGCTATAAATATCTGTTAAAGTCAGTTATATAATTGGAACCACCAGACCTTTACACCCCTCCACTTTAATATTATTCTTGTTCAGAGTTTCTTCTTGATTTTGTTTGTTTTTTTTTTGTTTATTTATTTATTTATTTTTTTTTAATTTAACGTATAAGCACAATTGTGATTGTCCCTATTTACAATGATTTGACAAATGTGATGCCACTTTCTCATATCGGCAGTTGTTCATATTATTTGGAATTGAAAACAATATATATCCTAATTATAACCCATCAGTGGTTGAACGGGATATTTTTCTTCATTAATTTAAAAAAAAAAAAAATGTAGGAATGCATCATATTGTACCAGGAACCGCTTTTGAATACATCATACATTCACAGTAGAACTGCTAGATTCAGGGTTGAAATGACGTTAGTGGGATCGACACTGCCTTAATAAAGTTATGCAGACTGTAATTAGGGTTAGGTTTTTGATAATGGAGCCATGATAGTGCAGTGATTAGTGCACTGGTTTCCTAGCTTGGTGGTCCATGGTTCGATCCCCAGTTGAGGTGGGGTTTTTTTAGACCGCAAACGGCTCCAGGGTTGACCCAGCCTCATGAATTGGGTACCAAAGCAACTCTTGGAAGGTTAAAGTGGCAGGCATGATGCTGACCACATCACCCCTAGTGTGCAGATGGTCAAGAATTATGGGCCTAACACCATATTTCCAATATGTCTCAATGGGCTTGTTCCTTTTTTTGAAAATCTTAACCTAACGATGCGAGCGACTTACACGTCCCACTGTGCTTCATTTGAACCGCAAAGACATTGGAGCAGCAGATTTCCTCCTGACCAGCAATATACTTAAACTATCCATCAGCACAGTAGGAAAGAGCAGTGGTGGGGCTGAAATGAAGAGTTTTAGACAGAGTTGGCGATGTCTCCCAGATGGCTATTGATGTGTCAGTGGTGTTGCTTAGAGTGATCAAAATATCAGCAAGGATTCCAATATTTATTATTATGAATGTCCTGAGTGTACGAGAAGTCTGAGTTTGGTTAAATGAAAGCATGTCATTCTGGTAAGTTGTTTAACATACAGCCTGCACAAAACAGGGTTGCGGTTATAGTTAAGGACAGAGGTAGCAGGAGTGTTTTTAATTAGGGCAAGTGGCATGGTGACGTATCAATAGGCAGTTGGTCAACATGTTTGTGTCTATCTACTATTCAGTTCTGCCCAGTGATGGGGCTGGCAACCCCATCATGTAACATTTATTGTTGGGACTGTTCTACTTGGGTCTGCAGAGAATTAGACACAGAAATGAAAAGGATGAGGAAGACATGAAAACACCTTGAGCTGATGGCAAGGGACAGAAGGACTTGGCATGCGTTTGTAGAAGGCCTATGCTCCTTGGGGAGCTGATGAGTAATGAATAAGATAATTGTTTTTATTTTTTCCATTCCAGTACCTTTTATCCTGCATTTATTTTTCACTGAAGCCAGATGCTTATGGTGAAATGTCTGCACTTTAAAAAAAATTTTATACCTCCTACGATAATCATTCACAAACAGATCTAAGCTCTTAATAGTAAATATGTACACTCAGCAGTGCACATTTTGAAGGCAAATCTTTTTCTTGTTTCATTTGATATTTGCTCTATTTATCAGATACAGTGATGTGAACACTGGAAGGAGTTGACGCATAAGATGAATCGCCATCCCAGAGATGAAGATTTAAGAGGATGGCTGAGACGAAAGGGGAGTTGTATGAAAACATGGTCTCGTCGATGGTTTGTACTATCAGACAGGTTTCTGTTCATCTACCTGAGAGATGATGACAAGAATAGTCAAGACTGCATAACTCTTAATGGACAGATCATAGTGGAGTCACCTCCTGATTCAGGTGATCCTCGAAGTGGTTACTTCGATATAGTGACCGGTGAGTTGCTTTTATTTTGTGATTTATTTCATTAAAGTATAGGTAGCCCTTGATTTATGCCAGGAATACATTCCTGGACGAACTGCCACAATTGGAATCTGTGTAAATTGAAACCATTTTATAATGCAAGTCAATGCATGGGATCATACCTGGAGTTATCCTTATATGACCACCAACTAAGCACAGTGCTACAGTAGTCAAATGTGGAAGTGAACCTGTCTGGCTAATTACACTCTCATTGACTTGAAATCATCCACACACTTCAAGGGATTCCCCCTCTAATGAAACATATTGAGAACCCAGCAGTGCACACTAAGTTTTGAGGAGTCACTTGAGCCCCAGACATAACTCTGGCTTTTTACCTGGTTGGCTGCTTGCAGGAGGATCTCAGTATGGGCCCATGATGGGCAGGGGTAGCTGAGAAGTGACTAAAGGATGCGACTTATCCTTGGGAGAGCCCAGAACTAGAGTACAGTATTTTAGCTCTGCATATTTGGAGAGCCCTCTTGGATGGTGGGGAATGCACAGTATACCACACGCTTCTTCATCCTAGCTTGGTACCAGATGTGATGATCCTTTAAATGCCAGCCATGCTGGACTAACTAGAGCTCATGACTTCAACTCACCATGTTTCGGAATGGCAGAAAAGCCTAGATCTACAGTGTAGATAATACCAAGGAGCGAGATTTTTATTGGCTGCAAAAGAGCGAGAAGCTCAGCAGCCCTCGTTATACAACAATAACAACAACCGTAATATAAGTCCATAGCTTACATTTTAAGAACCCAAAAATTGACAAGTAATGTAATGCTTTTATATTTAAAGCTTTGACATAAAATAAAGTACATTAAATAACAAATGTTTAAAAAAAAAATATAGCAAATATGCAAACAATGAACAATAACATAATGCAGCAGCTGTAGTTCTTTGACAGGGTCCATGGTTACAGATCGTCACTTTTTTCCTTTAAAAAGGCATGCACTGTTTAGTGTCATGACTTCCACTTCCTTTCTTCTTATTTTATTAACTTGCTCAACAATTTATAAATTAAAAGAACAGTTACTACTGCAGGATAGTGGTACAATTTTCAGCTCAATCAATGGCGTCACCAACAAGCAAACTGAGCATGTCTTCAGTGTACACTTCCCTGATTGACAGATGGCACAGGGTATTTTTTCCCAATGCCGTCTTCTAGAAATAATTTTGTGTAATTAAACAATAATCTCTAACAGCAATTTATATAAATAATTTTAATAATAATTTTTCACATTAATTTAAAACACAATTTTTTAATCCATAATTGTTTTTGTATTTTAATTTTTTCTACATATATTTTTAAAACATCTTTTTTTGGGTGTATTTTTGGCCTCCCCTGCCTCCTTTTTTCCTTGCAGATTCCAATTTAAGATATGCTTGGCTAATTTCTTTGACTTGCTGATAATAAGACCTGTCCATTTTCACTTCCTTGTTTTGGTTGTTTGTATTTGCATTATACAACATTTTTTTCTTTTACTTCCACGCTGTCTATTTTAAGATTCTCATGTAATTGGTGAGCTATCTAAGGCCTTCAGATTTCAGAATCAGCGTTATTGTGAATTGGCACAAAATGGACTGGCACAAATCAAGGGCTACCTGTGTCAAGTTTTTAGTTAAGTGTATTGAAGCCCCATGTAATTCCTAGGGGTCTCTGAGGAGACAAAGACAGAATTAGACTTCAGGCAATATCTAATAGGCGATTGATATAAAATTTCACTTTAAGGCTGACAGCCTTATCATGTAAAACAAATAGCTAAAACCACAGCTTTAAGAGCACATGCATATTTTGGTGCACGCTTCTGAAAGGGGGCCAGTTGCTGTGGTGACCCTATTCTCCATGGGGAGCAAAAAGGAAAATGGTGGCAATGGTGATGAAGATGAAAGACAAAAAAAGTTTTGTTGAAGTACCTGTTACTTTGCTAATGCTAAACAATGCCAGAAGTTATGGATGGATGCTTTTCATATTGTAAGTTTCTGTGTGAGCATTTGAGTTGGATTTTTCGTTCTTGTAATTCATGTGTCGGATAATGTACTAATGCTAGCTTAGCATCAGGGGTGCAGAAATCCCAGGAATAGATCATTTCATTTTGGCACCTAGAAATTCAGCCTAGATGACTGCAATTTTATAAGTCATGACGTGTTATTGGTTTTAAGGTTAAATTTTGTCTCATATCATTAATCTTGGTTCTTATTATTTGGTTTGGCTTCTAAATGTTTGGGTATTAAAGAAAATGTATGCACAGCTAGCTGAAAAATGTGTCACTGCAAGTAAATTTCAGTTTTAATTTTCACATATTTGATTTGACACAGAATGTGATGGAGGCCACAATGAGACATTGTCGTTGTGTGCTGAAACTGAAGCAGAGAAGAAAGTTTGGGTCCGGGCATTAAAAAGAGTCTTGTATGCAGAAAAGGGAGGAGGTAATAATAAATACCTTTAATGCTATGGGAGCAGGATGCCAATGATCTTGTTTATCTTTGTCGACATCTGTCTTCTTTTCCTCCTTTTTCATCTTCTTCATCCTGTTCTTCTCTTCCTCTGTTAAGACTATTTTGTGAATTATGGTTCTTGTTATGGGTCTAGACTGATCTTGATTTAAATCGACATGCCAGTTTTCCTGACGTGATATACATGTTTTTACTAGATGTTTGCAGGGTAGAGGACAATCCTTCTTGTGGTATTGGTGTGACCTCTGCCAGCTGCGCCCGCTGAGTTGGGGAAGTTCTCTGGGGTTGCAAGAAAGCCCAAAACGATCCCCCAAAATTGCCGCAAGAGTAAAAGAGTGAATAACTCGAATCCCTGGGGATCGAAACAACAACGAGAAGCAATGTGTGGCTATTTCCATGTGTGGCTATTTCCATGTGCATTACCGAATGTTGTCATATAAAAGATTTTCTGAGCCCAAAATTCAGTGTATAAGTTTCCTTCCCAAACCAAACCAAGGCTGTCAGACATTAGTAATTCAGCTATACAGTATTGTACAGTTTTAATGTAAATGTATGCTCTGTTATCCTTAGTTTTCATTGTACGAGATACTAATAAAGTTCTGCCAAGTCATTTCTTGGGGCGTTGTGGCCAGTTATTTTCTACAGTTGTCTTAAGTATTCCTTTTAACTGCTTACTTTTTTTAAAATGAGATTTATTTATTATCTTCACAACTTTTCACCTTCACAGGAACAAATTTCATCCTCTGTCCCTTCATCTGGGCCTTTTAAGTTTCTTTGTCTTTTTAAATTCATGTCTTCTTTTTTTTTAATCTAATTTTATTTTCCATGGTGTTCAAGATTCATTTGGTGTAATTGCTCTTTATGCTACATTAGAAGACAATCTTTAAAGTATAAGAAACTTTAAGAATGATATAGCACTCTGTGGTTCCAACTTCCTCATGTTTTTGGTTTTTATGTACAAATTGTCACCTTTTAAAACTGTAGAATTAATTAAATTTTTTTTTTTTTTAAGAGTGAATATTTCAGTGACAGGAAATAACCACCTGAAGTTTCCTGGTGCAAAGTCTGTAGATAAGTAAACTACATCTGTAGTAACAGCAGCATGAAATGGTTTGACCAGATGGAAAGAATGAATAAAACAAGTAACCGAGGTTATTGGGGAGAGGGTGGCTAGTGATTGCAAAGAGGAACATACATTATAAAGGATAAGCAGGAGTTACAAGAACTTGGGAAGGGAGAACAGAAGACTGGCACTTAGCAGCAAGGGGGGGAAAGGAACTGTACATGTGCCATGGGGGTCTTTTGTACTTTAACTCTGAAGGAGAAAAACACATTCCTGTTCAGGACCTGACTCTGCCTGTGAGTCGGGGATGGCAAAGGCAACGAGGAAGGGAACTGGTCATCTCATCTCATAAATCTGAGACCTAGTATATAAGTGAAGTCTTCATTTCACTTTCTTATGGCAGTATCTGTGGTCTGACTTCTTTTCCTTTTCACTCCTTTTGGAGGATGGCGCCTCCGCTTTAGCTGGTTCCCTTACAGGAAGCCTGCTACAAGAATTAACATGCGCTTGCAGCGATGGTTTTGCGGCAATGTGTTTTATATGCGGAGGTTGCAGGCCTCAAGCACAGCCTCACATTAGTCGTCTTGTAGGATATGCCTGAGGGTGAAGTAGTCCTATTCTATTTTTGTTTCTTCAGCGACTCGCAGAAATACACGGAGCTGTTTCTGGTTTATGCTATGACTGTAGTTAATCTTATTCAGTGTGTAATCTTTAAGTAATATAACAGGCAGTTAATGATGTTCCTTTATATCAAGGGTCGGCAACCGGTCCATCCTGATCTACCGGTAGATCCCAGTGGATAATTTGGTACATCTTTAGGCAACTGGGGAGGGGGAGAGACTTTAAACCAGGGAAATTTCGGACCTCTCCCGCCAGCATTTAAAATCGCGGTGTCCCCGGTATCAAAGGTACATTTTCTGCATTCCCAATGAAAAATCTCGAGCTGGCTACTGAAATATATACTTGAACTGCATGAATGAACGAACGAACTTTATTTTCAAAGGGTTGAGAATTTAGCATGCAGGCCTGTCTGACATTCTACCCTTCCTCTCTCTCTCTCTCTCTCATCATGTATACTGTATCCTTTCATCCTCACTTTACTTTAAGCATTATTTAGGCATTTATCATTATAAAAGTAATATAGCATCATACATTTGCAATAATCATCATAATAAAAGTATGTTTTTAAAAAAAATTAAAATGAAAAAACAAACAAAAACAAAACAAACAAACAAGACTGATAAAAATCGAATTCCTCATACAGTAAATTAGACAGTGATTTGAGACATAATCAGATGGTGTGATATAAGAACTCGTAAAATATTCGAACAGTCTGCTACTGAATGACAAGGGACTCTGTGTGATTTCCAGTGCATGCGAAAGATTTTACCAAAGGCATGAGATAGGAACAGGATCTTTTCTTTGTAAGGTTCATAATGCCCCTTAACCCCACTACAGATAACATGCGCGCGCACACATACATACATACATATATATATATATATCCAATACCGTAATTCCCACCATAAGTATGTCGGTCGGTCAGTCACATCATGCACACTGTCATTTGCGCACTTTTCTATTTTCGAGAGAGTACATTAACTTTCAACCATAGCTAAAGGGTGCAACTGTGGTTGAAAGTTAGACAATAATTGTATTTTTTCTCTTATATGTACTGTCCCGAAAATAAAAAAGTGCGCAAATGACGGTGTGCGTGAACAGTTTGATTATGGAAAGTCAAGATTTTAAAAGATGCACGAACATTTACGAGACATGTTGTCATAAAAGAAATGTTAGTTATTTAGTCAATTTTCGGTCCATTAGATCATTATCACTGCTCCACATGTCATTTAGGAAGGTTACTCCGTGTCTTCATATTTAATACATCCATATAATTTTCACTACAAATGTCTAATGACAGTCGCCTGCAATGAAATGACCACAGTAGTAATAGTATCGTCTGTAATAAATGTAACAGAAACAACACACTATAATTAAAAACCTGTCAATTTTGACGGGTTATTGCTAGTATATATATATATGGTAGATCTTTAGAGGGCTCAGTAAGTAGATCCCAGGTTGTCAATCCCTGCTGTGTAAAATAATATTAACAATAGGATATTTCTGTGTATCATTTCAGCATTGTTCTCCCAGTCCCTTGAAGAAATCTTGTACTGGGAAGGCCTTGAAGGTCGACAGATACCTTACATCGTGGATGAGTGTGTTGAGTATCTGTACAAGTATGGACTAGATGTGGAGGGAATCTTCAGGTTTGTAACTTTTCTATCTTAGCATTATGTCTTCTGATGGAGGGTTCAGCTAATGTTGGTCGTATCTTTATTAAGATTTTTAGGTTTACTGTGTATATTTAAAAAAAATTTTTTTTTTTTAAATCAGAACTTTCATTACTTTTGATACAAGATCTGATATGTGACCAATTGGATGGCTTACTTTTGTATATCTGTGTTATTAACTAGTCTATCTTTTATGCTGTTCTTCATCTTGAATCCTTAGCAGCTGACTGTCAACTGCATTTTATTGGTGATACAGTTTTTAAAAGAGGTCACAGCAATATTTAAATTTCTGAAAGAATGCGTATTTTTGAAAAGGGTAACACTGCTGTGGATGGACGCTTTTTTTTTATCAGTACGTTTGTCTCTAATGCTTCCAAAGTTGTTACATGTGCCAATTTCTTCTTCTTCTTTGATCCTTAGCCGAAAGCTAACACAGTAGTCAGCGGCCATCACGCCTAGTGGCATCTTGTATGACAAGAACAAACTGCTTCCACTTTGCTCTTTGGTGGCCATCCTTCATGCAGTGCCCCAGCTCTGGTTCATTCTTTGCATCTCATTTGAGCCCATTTGATCTTCACTTTCTTGTCTTTATATTTTTTCAATTTGTTTTGGCTTTTCATATTCCACATGTCCCTGATGTTGATTTTAATCCATAATCTTAGGCAATATATAATATCAAGTTATCTATTCCCTGCATTTTAATGTATGTTTTTTTTGTTTGCTGTCCATTCACTCATTATGTATTCCTTTTGGTCTTTTATTTGTTTGTTTGTTTTGAACAGATTTTATTTTTCCCCTCTGGTGTCATTAATTTGTTCAGAATGCTATTAACATAAGGATATTAGTTGTCTGTGGAAACTCGTATAGTTGGTCTAGTTAAAATACAACATACAACTACAAAATACACTGAATAAAAGACTGGAATATTATTTTGACTTTGGTTCCAAATTGAGGAATGGGCCTTTGCAACATTTTTCCAGTGTAGTTGTAATCTACTCTGTGCTGTTTTCTTCAACTCAGTCCATGATATAGTCACTTTTTAAAAAAATCTTTTCTGTGAATTCTTGGCCAGGAATTTGTATATAAAATATTTATGTGCAAAGAAGCACTGAGCTGTTCGATGGATGACTGAATTATAATTAAGTGGATTATGTGATATATCGATGATCAAAGATATTATATGAAGTGAAGATACAGTGGATGTTATTTAAAATGTTGTGTACGATCTGGAAGTTCAGGAGTACTTTGATCAAGTTTCGTTTGGCCGTTTCGTTTTGAAGTATTGAGTGATCGTTTATTGATACCACAACAACACCAGATCACAAAACCCCTAGCCTTGCACGTAACAATGCATTATACAACATATATTCTTGTGCTTCCACATTTGTCTCATTTAAGATTCACATGTAATTGGTGTGCTATCTAAGGCTTCGCTCATTGTCAAACAGATTATCCCTCAAGAGAATTGGTGAGACCAGTCTGCTTCTCTCAAGAAGCCACATTTTATTCCCCACATTGACTTATATCTGTTCGACTCGTGTAATAGTTAATTTGTTGAATTAGTATTTTAGCCTGCAATCGTCAATTCCTTCTGAAAGTTATGACCTGGTCTCTTCTTGACAGGGCATTGTTTGTTTCTGTTTTATTTGACTCTATATCCTTTTTGTCATTTTTCTAAAAAAATTATTATTAATTATAGCATCAGTCTCATTATGTATTGTCTTATTCTCAATTTGCTATTTGTTTCCTGCTTATTTGGTGTATCTGCTATCTTATTTCCGTATATCTTGCATTGAGCAGAGATCTACTGTATTTTCATTTTGTTTGAATTTGCACCTTGCTTCAATTAATGATTCTGACAGGCTGTCTAGTTCTTTGTCTTAATGGTTCCATGGTTCTAGACCAGCGGTGGCCAAACTACGGCCCGCGGGCCAGATCCGGCCCGCCAACCAGTTTTGAACGGCCCGCCAACCTGTTTTGGCTGGCCTCTTATTGTTGATTGAAGCCACACTCTTCACAATGAAATAACACACAAATGTATGTTTGAAATAAATAATTACATGTCATATTACAAATTACAAAACAAATTAAAACAACAGATTCATTATATTTTTTTAAACAGTAATTTCAGTCCGAAGACTGGTATACATGTCTTGGCAGATGTGAAGTACAGTAGTTTGCTGTTGCTTTCTGTACGTGGTTCATTATATATGTATACGTAAAAATAAATCTCAGAACGTTATTTTTTAAGGATTTTATAGGTCTGGCCCTCTGGTGTTACCCTTTACCATAATCTGGCTCTCGGCCAACCTTAGCTTGGCCACCACTGTTCTAGACCATACAGTAATGAATGGAATACATAGCCTTTTTATGACTATCTAATTAGTTTATTTATATGAATATTAATATGTCTTATGTTGTTGGATATATTTTTTGGCCATTTCTGTTCTCTTCTTGACATCTGCCACCTACTGTTATCATGTGTCCAAAATAAGTGAATCTTTATTTGTCCTTACAAATAGTAGAGAGTGATGGTAAAATCAGCCCTGATCTGATATTCCATTCTTTCAGTTGAAAATTGGCGAGTATAGTCTAAGGATTTTTTTCAGGCGTGTGTCATTCAGGAACCATTATTCAAGAGAGTTCTTGTCAACTTGCAGGAGAGACTTTATAACTCAGCTGTTGCATTAAAGACGGAAGAGGTTGACGTGAAGCATAAAGGTGTTCCCAGTCCAGAAGTGGAACTTATTGCATCACATGTCAATGATATTGATGTCTCTTTGATGAAAAGAACAGCGAACCATGGAGATGTGCTGGTTCTTGAAGAGGAACGCAATGCACCACAAAATTTGAACTTAAGTGTCTCTGTCGGATATATAAAAGAGGAGTATAAAGACATTAGCAGCCCAGCGGTGGAAACTAGTGAATCACAAATCATGGACTTTGGTGTCAATGCGCGAAAAACAATAAAAGGTTGTGAAAACATTCCACCTCCTAAAGAGGGATGCAGTACACTACACATAAAGAACTTTGGTGTTGCTTTGAGAGAAAATAAAGCTAATTTAGAGAAGAGTTTCAGGACACCAGAGGATGTGGACACAGGCCTCAGTGAGAATCAGCATACCACAAAAGCAGCAAGTGGCTAGAGTAATGGAACAGCACTTAGCAAGGGGACACCTCGGTTTGAACTTCAGCAGAAGAAACAGACAAATATCCCTATATTTGGAAAGACTCGACGCCAAAGGGAAAGACTGCAACGGTACTTTACTTTGTCTTTACCAATCCCCAAGGTTACGAGTTGTCACTCTTCTTTTCCCTGTGCCAATTATATTGTTTCTTTTGGTATTAATGACCTTGACCAACCCAACAGCTGGCCATCCTGTTGATGAACCAAAATGTCATCTCAAAGACCTTGTGGGAAGGGGCAGTATTTTTATATTAAAAGACAGTCAGTGACACCCTTCTAACAGTCGGCTACATTAACTATGAAAATAACTACAGTTGAAAATTAGACTGAATCGGTCAACAACGACACCCTGCAGAATAGGACCACAATAGCAGTAGACAAGTCTGGTTTAGACAACAGTCTCATTATAAAAATTGTGGTACCTATAGCAGTTGTCATATGTACTGCACTAATTATTGGTGCTGTAAGCTACTGGTTTTGCCTCAGAACGAATGAACTTTATTTTCAAAGGGTTAAGAATTGGGCATGCAGTCCCGTCTTACATTCTGCCCTTCCTCTCTCTGTCATCTTGCATACTGTATCCTTTCAATCGCACATGTATTTTGAGCATTATTTAGGCATACTATATTATCAAGGTAAAATAATAGCATACATTTGTAATATCCAGTCATAATCAAATCAGATCAGAGCTGTGTGCTTTCTGTGCTTCTCTATGGTGCGGAATGCTGGAGAGTTACAGAGAAGGAAATGTCGAAATTGTCCTCTTTTCACACAACATGCCTAAGAAAAATTCACCGAATCTTTTGGCCGAATACCATCACTAACCAAGATCTGCTTACTCGTAGCAAGCAAGAGGACATGCACACCATCATAGCTGGCAGGCGCTGGAGCTTGGTTGGCCATGTCCTCAGAAGAGACCCCGATGCCATCACAAGAACAGCTATGCTTTGGACCCCTGAAGGAAAACGAAAGAGAGGCCGACCAAAAACAACCTGGCGGAGGACTGTGGAGGCTGAGATGCAAAGAATGAACCAGAGTTGGGGCACTGTACGAAGGATGGCCACCGACCGAGCAAAGTGGAATCAATTTGTTGTTGCCCTACAAGACGCCACTAGGCGTGATGGCCACTGACTGCTTTGACGGTCGGCGGCTAAGGATCAAAGAAGAAGAAAGAAATCAAATCAGAAAGAAACGAGCATCATACTCAAGAGATCATTCAGAATGCTTCTTTTCGGCAAACATTGCCTCACAGGGCTGTGTGTAGTTTCCCTGGAAAGGACGCCTCCCAGTATATGCTATGAGGCAGTGTTGCCTGTCAGCTCAAATGAAGTGCACTGGCGCAGTCATCTCACTGCACTATTGTATGGACATGAGGTAAAGCATACATATAGGCGTGAGGTGGCAGGGAAAGCAAACCCGTAAAAAATGCATGCTGAAATCTGATGTGTTGGGCCAAAAGGCGCAGATATCGCAGCTCAGCTGTGAACTACAACATAACGTACATACCACTCAAAAAAGGCCAGCACGTAAGAGTGAGATATAGTCAAGCGAACGCAAACAAACAACAAACAAACAACTTAGGAAACATCATTTTGGAATAACAAGACATACTCTAGATTGGAACCCACAAGGGATGGGGAGACCAAAGATAGCCTGGAGAAAGAGCAGTGTAAGAGAAAGAGAAGGCAACTAAACTCTCATGTGTGGAGCTGAAGAAAATGGCCCAAAATAGAAATCTGTGGCAAGCAACACTTGCAGCCTTAAGTTCACCTAGAACATGAAGGATTGACCCAGGGTCGCAATATCATAATTGCTTTTTATTATCAATCTTTTAAGTAGGTGTTGTTTAACTAGTGCCCCTGAGATTTTCGTGCTTTTGCAGCCAGTACCAAGGTAAAGACTTTCCAACTATGCAGAGCTAAAATACTGTGCTCTGGTTCTGGACTCTTCCAAGGAATTGTCACATCCTACACAGAGCCACTTCTCAGCTTTCTCCTGCATATCACAGGGTCCATAGTGAGATCCTCTTGCATGCAGTCAACCAAGTCAAAGCCAAAGAATCACGTCTGGGGCTCAAGTGACTTCTCCAAGCTTAGTGTGCAATGTGGGGTTCTCAACAAGCTTCACCACAGGGGGAATCCCTGGAAGTGTGTGGATGATTTCAAGAGTCAATGAGGGTGTAATTAGCCTCACAGACAGAGGTTCATTCCCACATATATATATTGTAGCACTGTGCATAGCTGGTGGTCATATAAAGATGACTCCAGATATGCCTCCATGCCCTTTAGTAGGTGTAAGTTACATATCTCTCTCTCTGTCTCTCTCTGTCTGTCTCTCTCTGTCTGTCTCTCTCTCTCTCTCTGTCTGTCTGTCTGTCTGTCTCTCTCTCTCTCTCTCTCTCTCTCTCTCTCTCTCTCTCTCTCTCTCACTCTCTCTCACAGACACATCATCTGACCTTGTAGCTTATTCACACACCATCTTAAAATGCAATGTCTGTTTGCAGATTACCTGGACGTCAGTCAGTAGCTAAGGGTATCATTGCCAGATTTGAACGTGGACAGAAGATTAAATTTGAGGATGAAGGAACTGATGTTCACGTAGTTGCATCAGTGCTGAAAGCATTCCTCAGAAGCCTGCCAGACTCCATCATACCCTGTCAGTTGTTTCAAAAGTTTATGAACATTGCTTTACGTTTTACAAAAGTAAAGGATGAAGCTGCTAGGGAAACATCAGTGCAGGAGTTAGCACAGGCAGTGAAACTCATACCAAGGGGCAACTACACAATACTGAAATATATCTGCCGCTTTCTCAGAGAGGTAAACATTTCATTATTCTTAGCATTTGAGATTCAACATCTTGCATCATTACCCTTTGCAATTGGTTATCCCTCCTTTCTTTCCAATTCTTAAGAATTTATGGGATGCCTTAAGCCCAATACTCCTTTGTTTGAGGCGATCTTGTATATCTATGTATTTTTTTATTTCTCTAACCATTTTGCTCCCCCACTGCTCAGCCATTTCTGCCTCCTTTTTTGTTCATTCCTAATTTTTAATTATATTCATGTACGCCACTTCTTGCTTGGATCTATTCAATGACCACTTGTGCATATAGATTTTTGGGGAGCAGCTCCAGCTACTTCTGTTTCTGGTTCGTATCATTAAAAAAAATGTATTTAACTTAATACTTGCTTTCTTTCTCTTCTGTTTTTATTAGTTTATCCCTGATGAAGGCTTTGTGACCTTAACATAGCTAATTCTCTTTGTCCTTTATCCCAGTAAGATTCATCCCCTGTTTTCATTTAGCCATCATTCCAGTTCTTAAGTGTATTATTTTCAGTCATATGTATTACCCCACTTCCCGAACTCAGGTACCTTACATATATTTGTACATACAGGTCTGTATCGTTTTATCCAAACACTGGATAACTGAAATATTCTGAAAATCGAATGTTTCTTTGGGCGACTTTGGGCTACTTTTCTATCACAGTTGGGTGACTTTGGGAGATGTTCAAACACATTTTGTATGACTTTTCTAGCGCAATTTGGACAACATCTGGAAACCAATAAAATCTGGTTTCTGAAACACAACTTACCCCGAAGATATATTGGATAACAGGATACGGACCTGTACTTTCTTACTATCATTTTTTTCCTCCATTCTATTTCTCTTTGCCTCTCTATCTTTTTTGTCACTTGTTTTGCATCCTTTCTAGATGGCAAAACTGTGTCATTCTATCTACATGTTTAAGAAATCTGTTCCTTCATCCAGTTTCTTATGCATTCCTGATGGAGCATAGAGTTACCACCACAGCTTGTCCTCTTACAGGAAGCCTGCATCAAGCTCTCACATTTTCTTGCAGCAGTGGTTTCTGTGGCAGTTAGTTTGACATTTTGAGGTTGCCAGTTCCATGCACAACCTCATATTAGACACTTTGTATGCCTGAGGGTACAGTAGTCCTGTCCTTTCTTTGACTCTTCAGAGACCCTAGGAATTGCAGGGGGCAAGAGATGTATAGGAAGAATTATAATCTTCTAAGAAAGTAATTTGTTGTCACACAATAGTAACTTGGTAGCTGTATTATGTTTTGACATTTTTATTTACAATGTCAAATACAGGTCGGACATCACGAGTCCACAAATAAAATGTCTATGATGAGTCTTGGAACGGTATTTAGTTACAACATTCTTCGTCACATCGACACAGAGAACAACCAGCTTGTTCTTATGACAACAGATCTTGGTCAAAACTTGGTCTACATGCTGCTCAAGTATTATACACAGGTTTGTGACGGTTTTATTTGTTGTCGATAAATAACACTGACTAACAAAAAAACCTTTTTTTTTTCTTTCTCTAACATTTCTATGTTTTTCTGGTCAATTTTAATGCGCTGTTTTTAAATCTGCAAACCGTTTTTCTCTATCAGGTCGGGATCACTAGAAATACGCAATTGAAGTTTTTTAACAACGCATACAGTATTACAACATCATTCGTACAAGAAGTATAACAGTTATGTAGGCTTGAATTTCTTTGCAGTCGACTTTCGTCGGTGAATGGCATGTGGTACATCGCGATGAAGCATCCAACAATAATCGGCAAGCATGGTCACACTCCACCATCCTTGATAACGTGACTCCATTACGGCGATATCTTGATGGAATCGTTCTCCATGTTCATCGCTGAATTCGCCAAGGTTGTCAGGGAAAAAGTCAAGATGCGAATCGAGCAAATGGATTTTGAGGGACATGATACAGCCCATAATTCTGTATGGATCTATGCACTGCTTAACAATATGCAACATAGTCGACAGATTTGTGATTTTCCAGAAAGTTATCGATGATCGATTTGAATGCCATCCATGCGCGAAGTTCACTACCATGTAACAAGTTCTCGAATTGTTTGTCTGCAATAACTTTCCTAATCTGAGGTCCTACAAAGATACCTTCCTTTATCTTTGCATCGCTAACTTGCGGAAACTTTTCTCGAAGATAAGTGAAAGCTTTGCTCGTTTTATCTAACGCTTTTACAAAATTCTTCATGAGCCCCAACTTTATATGTAACAGTGGTAAAATGAAGCTGTCTTTGTTAACTAATGGCTCGCGTATTACATTTTTGTGCCCGAGCTGCATACGATCCCGGATAGGCCACACCTTTCTTGCATAATGTTCCTGTCTGTTGCGGCTGTCCCATTCACATCGGAAGCAACAAAATTTAGTATACCCAGTCTGCATGCCCGTGAGAATTGCAATGACCTTTAGGTCTCCACAAATCCGCCATTGGTAGTCATTGTACTTTATTTTTTCCAAACGTATAAGCCATATTGTCATAAGTTTCTTTCATATGAACAGAGTAGGCGACTGGAATTGATGAAAAAAAATGTCTGTTATGCAATAACACGGCTTTTAGACTAGTCTTGGAAGAATCGATGAAAAATCGCCATTCGTTGACTATGTGCTCATGACCGTTTACATCTTTGCAATAGCAAATGTCATCACCCATCTCAAAGTATTGAACAAGTTATCTGTGTCTATGACGAAATTTAGATATCGGAGTATTGGGCGCTAAAAGATTTCATTCTTTGAGTCGCGAACCGAGTAATTCCGCTTGTCCTTTGGTAAGAGCGAGATCACGTATTAGATCTGAAAGTTCTGAATGGTTAATTAAGTAAACACCATCATTCACCGGTATGTAATCTGAGTCAGAATTAGTTTCTTCTTCTTCTTCTTCTTCCGTCCTTAGCCACCGACCGTCAAAGCAGTCAGTGGCCATTACGCCTAGTGGCGTCTTAGGGCAACAGCAGATAGGTTTTCTGTGCCATTGTTTCCCATCACGCCTATTGGCGTCTTTAGGGCAACGGCAAATCAATCCATTTGCTGTTGTTTCCGTAATCGAAGTGACTGGCAAACGGGTGATCAGCCCGTTGGTAGAATTAGTTTCTAAAGCAGGTAAACTATCACTTTCTGATGGTTCATTTATGTCCAACGGATATTGTTCTGGTGGTACTTGGATCGGACACGTGATTGGATCATGAGGCACTGGTGTCGAAACCGATTCAATATTTGGATAAACCACAGACTTTCTAGTTTTAAAAGTGAAACCATGGATATTTGTCAACCAGAAGTAACAATCAGTAGTGTGATTTGTATGTTCACGCCATATTACTGACACTCCAAAAGGCATCGACTTATGCTTCGGCGATTTTCGTAACCAACCTGCCAATGTATCGAATAAACTGCATTTGGCTTCCAAGATTTATTTGCATCATCAACTTTCGAATCGAAATAAAGTTCACATGCTTTCTTTAGTAATGGTGTAAAGTTTTTTTGGTCAACACGATCGGTAAAATATCCGCACACGTAACAGAACAGATCAGCCGAATTTCTACAACTTCTAGAAGCCATATTTTGCTCAGAATTATTTCAAAATACAGTAACTATTTGAAAAATCGCGTAACATATGTCATGCATCTTTTAGCAGTATAAAAAGTAGAATTATGTTGCTTTTTATTAATTTTTAATAAGCTACATAGTAAAAATGAAACGGAGCAAATAACGGTTTCCCAAAAATATATTTATTCACAAATATCTTAAGAACCCGACGTGATAGAGATAAACGGATTTCAGATTTGAAATCAGCGCAAGAAACTGACCTAAGAACACTTATTCTTATATAAGAAAGAAAAATGTTGTTTGTCAGTGTAATGTGATATTTTTAAGACCAGGATAAATTTCCCTGTGGTGGAGAAAATGGCACATATGAGATGATTGGAAGTGGTGATCATTGGCTTGCATACACAAGTGAGCTAAAGTCACTGATTGATTGTAAGAGCAGGTTTTTTTTTTTTTTTAAATAAAATTTTACCTCGTTTTGGCGAGGCACGCCAGGTTCAACCTAGACACAGGGTGCGTTGGTTATAAAAGGGCGCATGTCCAAATAGAAAAGACCTTGCGCTCTGTTTCAGTATACATAAGAGCAGGTCATTGATTGATTGCAATTGTAGGTTATTGATTGATTGCAATATCAGGTCTTTGATTGACTGCAGTGACATATTCATTATTGTTAGTTTTGGGATCATCATTTTGACGCTGCAATGCCTTTTTACTTTCTCTAGGTTTTCTTGCACGAACACAAAATTAAGGAGGATACAGAAAGTAAAGACCCAAATAAAGACTTGCTGCACATGTCTCGTATCTTTGATATTCCTATTATTTTACCAGCTGTTTCAATCACATCTTCAAGTTTAGCTGACCACAAAGGATTAAGTCTGACGACAGGTTCGTCCGAGCAGATTCTAGCATTACTTGTCTTAAGAACCAGATAAGGCATAGTGCATAGAAGCACCGAGCCCAAGTTTGTGCTGAAAGACTGACTATAGGTTACAGATTAAAGAGCTAGAGAACAAGTTGAGGGTAGAGAAGGACATTCATGCAGATGCCATTGCTGATTGTGATAGACTTCAGGAAAAGATTAACAAGTACCAAATACTTTATGGAAAACTTTGATGACTTTCAAATTTATTTCACATTTACTAATGTCCTGACAAGTAAACAGATATAGTGACAAACATTCACCAAGTCAATTTAGATAATGCGCTGTGAGTGCTTGTTTGTTCTAACACCATTTTGTGCATTATGGAAGTTATCACCACAAATGGAAAGGGGCCTAAAAAATCTACTATGTAACTTGTTATTTATGATGATTGACCATCTTTTAAGCTGTACGAGAACTCAGTTTTGTTCTATTAATATAACCACAAACACAAAATATCCTTTTTTTCTCAAAATGTCTTTTTTTTTTGGCGTTAGAACAAACAAGCACACCGTGCAGTATGTCAGCACTAGGAAGAAAAAAAGAAAAAGAAAGGTAGTAACACACTATTTGTTGCTGACCACCAGTGATAGAACATAGGGCTACACATGTTTGCTCACCACTGTTGGAACATAGGGCTACACATGTTTGCTCACCACTGTTGGAACATAGGGCTACACATGTTTGCTCACCACTGTCAGAACATAAGGGTGGAGCTGTTGCTCACCACTGTTGGAACAGTTGCTCTCCACAGTCAGAACATAGGACTGCAAATGTTTGCTCACCACTGTTGGAACATAGGGCTACAAATGTTTGCTCACCACTGTTGGAACATAGGGCTACACATGTTTGCTCACCACTGTCAGAACATAAGGGTGGAGCTGTTGCTCACCACTGTTGGAACAGTTGCTCTCCACAGTCAGAACATAGGACTACAAATGTTTGCTCACCACTGTTGGAACATGGGGCTACAAATGTTTGCTCACCACTGTCAGAACATAAGGGTGGAGCTGTTGCTCACCACTGTTGGAACAATTGCTCACCACGGTCAGAACATAAGGCTACAAATGTTTGCTCACCACTATTGGAACATAGGGATACAAATGTTTGCTCACCACTGTCGGAACTTAAGGGTGCAGCTGTTGCTCACCACTTTTGGAACAGTTTGCTCACCACGGTCAGAACATAGGGCTACAAATGTTTGCTCACCGCTGTTGGAACTTAAGGGTGCAGCTATTGCTCACACTGCCGGAGCATAGGACTACAAATGTTGCTCACCACTGTTGGAACATAAGGGTGCAGCTGTTGCTCACCACTGTCAGAACATAGGACTACAAATGTTGCTCACCACCGTTGGGTACAGCTATTGCTCACCACTGTTGGGATGTAGAGCTTCAGTTGTTGGCCACCACCATTAGAATGTATGGTTACAACTGTTGTGAGTTCCAGATACACATGTGAATGTAGTAGTTTTTTTTTTTTTTCTGAGGGATGTTTCCTGTCCATCTCCACTTTCTGTCTGTAATCTCCAACTGTGTTTGTTACTATTTAGGTCTCTGTTATAATTCTTCATTTGTTGTTAACCACATTGTTGCAGCTAAGCCAGATTTAATGTAATTGCTCCAGCTTATAAATTTTTTTCTTTTGCAATTTGTTTTTTTAATTTATTTTATTAATATCCCATAGAGGTAAACTGTAATACTGTCTAAACATGCAAAAGAATTGGATTCTTTATTCTTTATTTTGTCAATAATTTGAGTGGAACAGATTTTACATTTGTCTGTTAAACAGCCTTTTTGTTTTTAACTTCAGAAAATTGGAGAGTTGCATTTTGGTTGAAGAGAGCTAAGGCAGATCGTAATTATCTTTGCAGTATCATCTTGATATTTATGTTACAGTCTTACGTAGTTCCCTGGGGTCTTGGAAGAGAAAGGACTACAGCACCCTTATGCACGTCGTACAAGGAGACTAATATAAGGTTGTGGATGGGCCTGGCAACCTCATCATGTCAAATAAATTGACACAGAAACCGGTGACAGAGGAATATGTGAACACTTGGTGCAGGCTTCCTGCAAATGGACCAGCTACAGTGGTAGTTCCATGCTCACTAAGGAGCACAAAGGACATTATGATGATGATTAATTTAAGGATGTGTGTGGATAGCCAAAATAGTATGAGAGAATTAGAATGCTGTGTTCACAACAAAAATCATATTAGTGCATCTTTTTATAAACTGCAGTATAGTTGTTTCAAACAAACAAATTAAATTGTATAATTGTTTTTTCCTTTATATATGTTACAGATTAAATGACGCAGTATTTGGTAAACTCTTTCATTTCAATTATTTCCTGGTAACCATCAGAGAAGACCATATAAAATAATGGATTGTGCTGAAAAACGATGACAGTTCCGTTTATTTTAAAATAAGTGAATATATTTTAAAAGATATCCATTACCATTGTGATAACTAAATTACATTAAATTGGATTACCTGATGGAGGGGAACAAAACAAAAAAACACTGTCTAGTCTGAGATAGTTTTCTCTGAAAATGACTGCTGGTATGACTTTAGCAGAGAATAATTATTTTAAAGGGGCAGAAAAAAGCCATCTGTTTTGTTTACTTCTGCTAACAGCTTTCAAATACCTTTTATGTAATACCATGACTTCAGAAGCAAACAGGTGACCTCTGGAGTATGTGCCACATATAAGGTCTGATCATCCCCATATTAATAATTGTCTTAGCGAAATGTCCTGTAATGTACACATTTTTAAAAATTCCAGCACTTTTTTTGGGGTAAATATGGAAAAGGTGTACATTGCACCATGAAAGCTAAATTGAACACTCATTAAAAGAGCATGCAGGCCTTTCAGTTTTTTCATGGTGCATTGGTCATAAGTCATAATAAGTCTGACTGCAAAGATCCAGTGAAGTTGAAATGTAATGGATAGGAATGAAATGACCACAGAAGAATGAGTACCATCATCAGGACATACAGCAGACAGAGCACAACATTGTTATTTGCTATAGTCTTTTGGCGGGTTACTTGCTCAAATATGATGATATTATGTAACTCTAATCGCTGTTGCCAGTGAATGGAGTATTGTGATTGACTGGAGTTTGCTCAGTCTGTTGTGAAGTGTCACACACTAGTTTCTGCTGTACTCTGTCAGCAACGTTGATATTAAAATGTTTTTCTGTGCCTTTAAAATGTGCAGCTAATATTTAAATGTAGTCCATTTGCTAATAAGTTAGTTATCCTGCATAATTTTAACTGGACATTGCACATATTGATAGCCAGTTCCCTCGATTAGCATTACATGTTGTATGCATATTTTAATTTTATCTTTATACACGCATATATACTTTTATCTGAACACCCGAAAACTGAAATATTCTGACAATTCAAAAGTCTCTTCTGGCTACTTTTCTGACACAATTTGGTCGATTTTTGAATATTTTGGGTGGTTTTGGACTATTTTCAAGCACATTTTGGGTGATGGACTACTTTTCGGAACGTGACTTGGGCGACATCTGAAAACCTACAAAAATCCGGTTTCTGAAACAGAGCATGTTCCCTGAGGATTTCAGATAAAAAGATACAGACCTGTCTACTATTTATTTTGATTATTAACACGCGCCATTAATTTATCACTGTTATTATGTGTTTCTTATGCTCTGTGTAGATCCCATGAGTCTTTTAGGAGACAGAGAAGATCGGCTGCTGCCTCAGACATTCCATAAGAGGCGGCTAAAGGGAGGTAGTGCATGTGACTGGTGACCTCATCACATAAAATAGAAGCTATCACTGCAATAGCACATAAATGCTTTGGTGCAAGCTTTCCTGTGAGGGTTGCACCTGCAGTGGTAGCTCCATGCTCCATAAAGAGGGAAACGATGAAGGTGTGTTCCTTGTTTCTGAAGGTTGAGCCCCTGTACATTTTTGTATTGATCTTTTCCTTCCTGTAGCATGACACTCTCTCATCTGCCTTGTTTTATTGGCCTGCCATCACCTGCAGATTTGACCATTTTCCTTTGCACTCCTTACTAAACATGGAGCCACTGCTGCCGCTGGTCCCCTTGCAGGAAGGCTGTACCAAGCTTTCACATGCTCGTACAGCAGACGTTTCAGTGGCAATTAGTTTGACGCAATGAGGTTGCCAGCCCCGTGCACCACCTCATATTAGTCACCTTGTACAACATGCACGAGGGTGCAATAGGCCTATTCTTTGTCTCTTCAGAGACCTTCGGAAACTACTGGGGGCAATTTGTAGATTTAGTTTTCTCATAGTCATTGTCAAGATACTTGTAGCTGAAAACTTGCATTTCATAAGACGTGCAGATTAATTTAGCAAGTGCTTTAAAAAATGTACTTTTAAATTATAGATGTTTACTTCATAGTGGTCATTGCATCTTCTATTCTAAATTTATTTGTAAATGATGTGTCTGCTTCAGAGTGGACTAGGCACATTAATGCTTGGCATGTATTAATCAGTGCCTGTACTCCACTGGGAGCTAAAAGATAGATTTTTGAAAAAAAATGAAAGTGGACTAATCATTTATTACAAACTTTGCTGTTGTTTGGATGGGGGGATCATGATAATCTAGTCGTGGAAAGAATATTTTGAGGACCTTCTCAATAGACCAGCTCCACATAAACCCCCCCCCCCCCCCCGGACATCCAACCAGCAGAAGAAGATCTACAAATTAACGGTGAAAGACCAACGAAGGAAGAAATAAAGAAAACCATAAAGCTTCTAAGAGATGGAAAAGCGTCTGGACCTGATGGCATTCCAGCAGAGGCCATCAAAGCAGATATCGACACGGCTACAGAGATGTTATATAAATTACTTGGTAAAGTCTGGGAAAAGGAAGAGATACCAGCAGAATTGAAGGAAGGATATCTGATTAAGTTGCCTAAGAAGGGAAATTTACAAGAGTGCACAAATTATAGAGGAATAATGTTACTTTCAGTGCCAGGAAAAGTATTAAACAGGATTATCCTTGAAAGATTAAAAGTGTCCAATCTAGTCATTATTCAACATTTATTCAAAACTATTTTTACTTGTTTGATATTCTTGAACGTCGGCAGTATTATATCAGATGTCCTCATCTTCTGTTTCACTTGTATCTTCTTGTGTAGGAAAACTGGTAAGCTGTATATGGAAAATTTACAGTTGACTCACATTATCAAGCAGTATTAAAATATTCTAAATCTTACTTACTTAGTCTTTCCTCATCTACCGTGAGTTGTAAAGGTATGGAAAAGAGAGTGCCATACTATCCTATTGGATGTCTTCCTTCTGGCCTGGTTCCATTCTAGTCCTCGTTCTTTCAAAGATTGTATAATTTTGTCCTCCCAGTGGCCTCTGGGTCGTCCTGGAGGTCTAGATCCCTGGCTCTTAGTTTCCCATGCTTGCATGACAAGCATATTTTAAATCACTATGAAAAATTACCCAACATTTCAGCAGACCCACTTTCTTCAGCACACAACCTGAAAGTCAGTGGAAGTCAATAACACAGTAAATGTAAGAACATACATTTTTTGTAAGGTTTACTCACTTGTCATTGTGTTTTGGGTGTGACATTTGCCTTTAGGAAAGGCTGATTGCCATATACTGTTTGTTGGCTTGCTCTTTCATTTGTTAGAAGCTGCTGATTGATGTATTATGCAAAATTTCATCAGTGTTGTAGTTTTGCAGTATTAGTCTTATCAGTTGCCATGGTTACAAATTCATGCTTTGTAAGGTACACGGTTGTGTAACTTGGATGTTTTAATTTTAGTAACATGAGCATTCATATGAGGAAGTGGAACCATGCTGGCGTAGTGGTTACCACACTGCGCTGGCGACCGGGTGACCCAGGATCAAACCTGGGCGAGGACATTTGAAGATTTTTCGTCGACCGAGATTTGGACTGGATTAACTCGAGACCTGGTGAGTACATTTGAAGGAATGTCGTCGACCAGGGACTGGCGGCTCCTGAGCCGACCCAGCTCTAATGGGTACCTCTGAAATCGGCAAGTATCTGCCTGAATGGCGAGAGACACTTGTCTCTGTGCAAGAAAATAGGATACTCACGTAAAAATCAATGTCAGGTTAGACATTAAAAATAACCTGAGATTTCGCCTCGAGTAATAGCGGGTGTACGAAAAAAAAAAAAATATGAGGAAGACATTGACAGACCTTGAGCGGATGGCACGTGACAAGAGGACTTGGCATGTGTTTGTTGAAGGCTTGTACTCCTTGGGGAGCTAAAGGGTATTGATTAATTGAACATCTGCATTTTGTGCCTTGTATTGCCCACTGTTTTAACAATGGGAACTTTAGTTTTATTTATACCTGCATTTTTACCTTGACTAATCTATTCTTTTTTAAGTGGGCAACTATAATTTAATAGTATCAGTATTGTATGCTTTTTGTTTTAATGGCTGTTTTATTAGCAGCAAATTCTAGTTTCAGTCAAATCAGCATTTCGTGCCTTGAATTGTCCACTGTTATATAAGTGGGCACTTCAGTTTAATGTATATTGTTATGGGTCCAGTTTTTTTTTTTAAAGTTTTGGCGAGGCGCGTCCCGTTCAACCTAGTCAGTTATATTAGGGCGCATGTCCAAATATAAAAGACCCTTAGGTCTGGAGTAGTGTTTACGTCCTTCATGGTCTAAGGCATGAAGAGTTTGAGGCAGAATTTGTGAAGAGCTTGAGGCAGAATTTTATAGGCCTTGACAGATGCAGCACTCATTCATAAAAGAACAAACTCTATGGTTAGAATCTATCTCCTCAAGAAGCATATCATCTTGAAATACTGGGCATCGAAATGCACAAGTCTTTTCTGTCATCAGTCATACAAAGAATCCAGAGTAAGTAATACAGGAATTCATTCTTCCTGTTATCCATAGTTTAATGTGTGCAAAACTTTCAGTCTTAATGACTTGTACTCAAAAAGTTCCACCACTTCAGAATAGTTTAACATTTGGATTCTGATGCTCATATCTCACCCATATCCTCTACCTACATCTCGTGGGCCAAAATACAAAAATATTTTTGTGAACAAACAATTAACCAATAGTATACGTGCTCAAAAACCGCGTTTTTACGAGCTGATTTCAGAGAGTACATTTTTAGACATGACTGCCTTTACTGATTTTGCATTAAGTAACTTATTTATAATGATAACATAAAGTGTAGAAAAATGAAACATCTATGACATGCACTTAACTTAATTGTTAAGTGTTGTTAAACATGCATGCAACATATACAGTAATGAGTGCAGAAAAATTTTAAAATTGAAAAAAATTGAGAAACAATTTGTACTTATCAATATGTATAATTAATTCTGGTAAACTTCTACCCCTAAGGCTACTTTCATTTTGAAGTACATCCATTTTCACATAATGTAGGAAAGTTGGAGTTGTTTCTGAGCACAAATAAAGTTTTTATCACAATTTGAATGTGTTTGGTATATTTAGATAAAGCGCACAAATATTTTAACCTTTATTTACAGACATGACTACCGTTACTGATTTTGCATTAAATAATTTATTAATAATGATAACATAAAGTGTTATATATCTAAATATAGACAAATGAAACCCCTTTGACATGCACTTAACTGAATTATTTAATGATTTTAAACATGCATGAAACATATGCAGTAATGAATGCAGAAAAATTTAAAAAGATAAAAAATTGAAAAACAAATTGTCCTTATCAATATGTATAATTAATTCTGGTAAACTTCTACCCCTAAACCTACTTTCATTTTAAAGTACACCCATTTTCACATAATGTAGGAAAGTTGGAGTTGTTTCTGAGCACAAATAAAGTTTTTATTACAATTTGAATTTTTTGGGTATATTTAGATAAAGCGCACAAATATTTTAACCTTTATTCACAGACATGACTACCGTTACTGATTTTGCATTAAATAATTTATTTATAATGATAACATGAAGTGTTATATATCTAAATATAGAGAAATGAAACCCCTTTGACATGCACCTAACTTAATTGTTAAGTGGTGTTAAACATGCATGCAACATATACAGTAATGAGTGCAGAACAATTTTAAAATATTAAAAAATGTGGAAAAAAGTTGTACTTACCCACAAAAATAATCCAATTTGGAAGCCTGGAACTCCTAGAACCACTTTCATCCAATTATACGGAACACAGACAAGTTTCAGTTTTATTTGAATACTAAATAAAAATGTTTCCTTTTGAAATGTTCAGGTCACATATTGAAAAATCATGACGAAAATAAACTATGTACACACTTTATACACAACTGATATTTACCACAAACTATTTTCTTTTACTATAAGCAGCAAAACAGTTATTTGGATGTAGATGGGGATTATTTGTGCATCCTTCACAATAAAAGGATGTCCTGACCCTTACTTGAGGGGTGCTGCAAACGACACAGTTGCGATGAGATTTGAATTTTTTAATTAAATGGTTTGTTCCTCCTAGTCTGTTGACTGGATTGTTCACTTGATTGCCATGTCCAATCCTGGGAGAAATTTGCTGGAAATCCACAGCAGCAACAAGAGAGAGCTCATTGACAAGTTGCCGTTTAAATTGAAGAAGGCTCTGTTTTTTGGCATTTGTTGTTCTTGACAGTGCAAATAATTTATACGCATTGAGCTGAGCTATTTCAAAAATCTAGAAGAAAATTTTTTTCTTGTTCTTCTGCTAAATGTGCCATATGTTACAATGCTTTGGTCCACTCTGTCATATCCATCCATTCATGTGTTGATTGTAATAATCAATCATCAGTGGTTTATTTTTTGTTTCACCAAAGCGATTGGTGATGTCCTTGCTTTCCACTGTTGCGCAACTTGAAACAAGAATGCATGGTTTTTTTGGATTGAACATTTTGTGAGCCCATCTGCCTTTCCACCCAATTACAATTTCATCCAAAGACAGCTCCTTGTAAGGGTAAAATGCTTCCTGGAATCTAGATAACATTTTCTGTAGAAATGGTTCGATCTTTGCTTTACCTTGTGCGTCTACATCACTCACATGAAACATTGTGTGATATAACATCTGAAACCTATCCCGTGTAAACATCTGTCTGTACCAGGGAGTTTGCATAAAGCCTTCATTAGACCAATAATCACTAATGGCTGGTTTTTTCACAATTCCCATTGCTATTATCACAGCAAAAAACTTGCACAGTTCTGGAGATGTAACTGGATACCAGTTTTGATAGACATATCTTTTTGTCGCCGTTTCTGAATTTGACTGACAGAGTCAGTATATGAGGCAATATATTCATTTATAGAAACAGTAAGCTCATCTATAATCTCATTAGTTAAAAGAGCTTTGAGACAATAAAATGCAGAAGAATCATCAGGTATAATATTTGGATTCACACCTGTAATCCTAGCATGAGGCGGTACAAAGCGGAAAGCATTTTGTGTTGAGCCAGCATCAACTTCATTCCACCTAATTTCCTCATTCATTGTACTTGTATTACCATCAGTACTTGTGGATTCTGCTTCTTTATGGGTTGATCTAGATGTAGGCCTATCTTTTCTTCATGGGAGTTTTACCTTTTCCTTGTTGTCTTTTCACTGGCCTGGCATTTCTAGTGCTAGTACTACTGACAGAACCAGCTAGGGGAAACGCCCCCTTCTCATCTGATTCAGTGTTTTGATTACATATATCTTCGCTGGGCAAAATACATTCTGAATCTGAACTGTCATTATCACTCGATAACTGATCATCCTCATGTTCGATCCAAGAAGAAATAAGTCGAGTTACTTGCACCGCCGATAACCTTTGCTTACAATCGTTTGAAGATGAAGCCATTTTCGTTAGAACAAATTTGTTTACGATCAAACCCGAACAAAACACTAAAAATCGAACTTAATAACTCATCAAAACGATAACCACGCTAATATTTGTAAACAGACTGAATACAGGAAGTGACTATAAATGTTGGATTAGATAAAACATCGACAATTTTTCATTAACTCTTTGCCGATAGAGACTTCATGTAAAAAGCCCCGTGAACTGGCTTGCCGTATATTTGGTACCAAAAACGAGCCACTTCACTGGGCTTGCCGGATACTAAGAGTTAAACACCACATTGACATCAGTCTTTATTTCCATGAATACAAAGGCAGGAATTGACACTAAATCATACCCCCTGTATACATATTGTCTAGTTCGAAATGTTTGAAAGAACATGGGGAAAAAATCCCACCACCTTATCTGGAAAAGTATGGGGAAAAGTGTACATTGCATCATGAAAGTTATATTAATCATAATCACCCTTAAAAGAACATGCAGGCCTTTCAATTTCTTCAAGGTGCATTGACCATAAGTTATGATAAGTTTGACTATAAAGATCCAATGAAGCTGAAATAGAATAGAGATAATGATCTTCCATCACTACATATAGTGGACCCTATATGTAGTGATGAAGAAGAAAACAAATAAAGGTTGAAAATCAAGTACATCATTCAGTCTTTATTTCCATGAAATCTACCCCCCTTATCGAAATGTTTGAAAGTTTGGGGAAAAAAAAAAAAAAAAAACACTTGCATATAATCATAATCACCCTTAAAAGAACATGCAGGCCTTTCAATTTCTTCAAGGTGCATTGACCATAAGTTATGATAAGTTTGACTATAAAGATCCAATGAAGCTGAAATAGAATAGAGATAATGATCTTCCATCACTACATATAGGGTCCACTATATGTAGTGATGGAAGATCAAATAAAGAAATCAAGACAAGACTTGAGATGGCCTCAGCTGCCATGACAAGGTTGAATGTGATCTGGAAAAGTAACATCAGTTTTCCTGTGAAGATCAAATTATACAAATCACTTGTATTATCTATTCTCTTGTGAGGGCTGGACACTCACTGCAGATACGGAGCGAAGGATTCAGGCTTTCGAGCATAAATGTTATAGAAGAATTTTGCGCATTTGCTATAAAGAGCACAAAACAAATGTCTATGTTAGAGAGAAGATAAACACCTATGCAGGCCACCAAGAACCACTTTTGTCAACAGTGAAACGTCGAAAGCTTGCCTGGTTTGGGCATGTAACTCGTCATGACTCCCTTTCGAAAACGATCCTCCAGGGAACAGTCGAAGGTAAACGGAGAAGAGGAAGGCAAAGAAAATCCTGGGCTGATAACATCAAAGAATGGGCAGGACACGGTTTCTCCACACTTGTACGCATTGCTGAGAATAGAGAGCAGTGGAGGACCCTGTCTGCTGATGCTTCCACCATGGCACCCCTACGACCCATGACGGGTTATGGGTTGAGATGAGATGATGAATGAAATGACCATAGAAGGATTAGTGACATCTTCAGGCTAGGCAGGAGAAAGAGCACAACATAATTATGTCCCTGTCATGTGTTCACATGGTGACTTGCTCATAAAGTGCATGTTCATTATCATTGCCTGACTATTGCTCACCCACCAATGGAACATAAGGTTGCAACTGTTATTCACTAACACGAAAAAGTAATTACTTAAAAACTTCCACTCCCTAATGTTAACTCTGCATTTGGCATTTAGAACAAATTGTTGCAGAAACCACCATAGCAAGAGCATGTGATTGCTCGATGCAGGCTTCCTGCATGGGACAAGCTTCAGTTGTGTTTCCTTGCTCCAGAAGGAGCTAAAAGAAAAATTATGATGCCTGGCATATGATGCAACTAAAAATCATTTTACGTCATTTTGAATGGAATAAGGAACAAAAATGGACTTACTAATCCTTGCCAATTTTTTTTTGGAGGGCCCCATAGCTTACTGCTTCTGTATTAGTAATCACATTCTGGGCTGTGCAATGCAATTATTTAAATGCCTTGTGTGTTCTGTGTGGGGAAAAAGGATGCATCTTTACAAATGTAGATTACTGACTTTTGTTTGTTTAATCCTTTAGAATGATCTTTCCCAAAGTGTGACGGGCTTACCCCTGACTGTGCGTGAAAGAGCCAAAGGGGTTCACAGCTGAATTTTTTTTTTTTACTGTATCGTACTTTTTTTTATTTTTTACTGTATCGTACTTTTTTTTCAGTAAACAGCTCTTTAAAAGTGAATATATGATAATGGTGTGCATTAACGCACGTTTTTTTTTGCAAACAGATATTGTATAAATGTTCATTATATATATATATACATATATATGTATAATAGTATTATTAAAACAACCCCCAAATTACCTTCACCTGAGTGGGGTGTACAGGTAGGACTAAACTCTCAAAAGGGGTACGCCATTGTGACCTAACTCTCATAAGGGGTACACCTGTAAGGCTATACTCTCATAACGGATATGTAATTGTTGTAAGTTTGGGAAACACTGCTTTAGGAGATGAAGCAAAGTGACTGCCAGAGCAAGGATATTATAATCACTCAAAGAACGGTAGACATACAGCCCTCCAGACAACATGAAAAAACAGAACTTATAGATAGTCTTGAAATTCGAACCCAGTCCATCCAGGTGACAACATTATATCACTGCCAGAAAAAGTCATGAAGTTGACTTAATGAATTTTCTGGAATGCAAATTTCTTTTCTGTTGTCTAGTTTGATGTGCCTTTGAATGCTTATAAAATCCTGGTGGTCTTTTTATTATGTTATCTATGACTCACAGGCCACAAGGTTTTAATATACTCAATTAATCCTTTACTCTGTAGTTCCTGTGTGTCTCTGGGGAGACAAAGAAAAAATATAACTACTGCACCCTCAAGGTGACTAATATGACATTGCTGGCAACCTCATCACATAAAACAAATTGTCACAGAAACCATTGCAGCAAGAGCATATGAAGACTTCCTGCAAGGGGACCAGTTGCAGTGGTAGCTGCATGCTCCATATAGGAGCGCAAAGGAAAATAATGATAAATTAATCAGTTTTATTTTATGTTTGTGTATACGTACTGCACTTTGATCAGTCAAGTTTTTCCTATTTAATAGATTTAGGTAGTGTTGCTAAATTTTTTTTTGGTCTACTTACTGCACTTTGATCAGTCATCTTTTTCCTCTTTAATAGATTATGGTACAGTAAATTTTTTTCTTTATGTTTGTGTCTGTCTACTGCACTTTGATCAGTCAACTTATTCCCCTTGAATAGATTTATGTACAGAAAAAATTTTTCTTTATGTTTGTGCACTTTGATCAGTCAACTTTTTCCCCTTTAATAAATGATTTAGGTAGTGTAGTTGTTGTTTTTTCATTGTTTGTGTCTTCTTACTGCACTTTGATCAGTCAGCTTTTTCCTCTTTATTAATTATGACTTAGTGTAGTTTTTTTTTTTTTTTTCAGTGTTTGTGCCTACCAACTGCAGTTTGATTGATCAACTTTTCTCCTTTAATAAATGATTTAAATAGTGCAGTTAAATTTTTTTGTTAATGTTTGTGTCAGCAATTATGATCAAAGAGCATTTGATCAGTCAAGTTTCTCCTTTTCAGTATATGATTTCTGGTCTGTCTGTCAGGCTTGCGTTGGCCTCTCACAGCTAAAGTACCGGGTTCGAAACACGGTGGGGTCGCGCGCAACAGGGAAGGAAAAGACAAACGAGGAAGGGAAATCGTCAGCTCACCTCTTAAAACTGGACCTAGCATAGTGAATTCTCTAACACTTCACTCCCCGGTGGAAGTATCTGCTAATGGACTTACTTTTTTTTTTTTTTTTTTTTTTTTTCAACCTGTCTGGCTTGTCTTGCAATTGGTAGATCCTAGGTATCACTGTCCTGTTACTATTTTAGTCCACTGTTGCCGTGTGAGGCATTGTGGTGAGCTGACATTTTTTATTGTCAAATGACCAATGGTAGTTGAGTTTACTTTATGTTTGTATCATCTGCACTGCACTTTGATTGGTCAACTTTTTTCCCCTTATATAATTTATGGTAGTTGTTCATGTTTTTGTTGACTGTATTGCACTTTTTGCAAACAACTTTTTCTGTTTTAATATATGACTGAGGGTATATTTTCAACAAACTGTATTTCTTGTACAACTTTTGGTTTATCTGTTTGGGTTGGATTTTGTCAACATAGTGTTTTGCTTTTGTTATTTGGTTTGTTTACAGCCTTAAGCCTTATGTTCAAGCGTCTGCCAAGTATTATGGAGAAACAAAATGTCTTTCTGAATTAAATATACACGTTCACCCCGCCCCGTCTTTAAATTTCCTTTGCATGAAAAGGTGGCTTTACATTTACCTTGCACAAATAAAGAAACTTTCTTAATGTATCTTACATGTAACATTTTACAATCAGTCCAATCATTGTGCATTTATATGTTAAAGATGGCAGCAGTATGTAAACGACTGTGCAGAAGTGTGTTGACAGTTCAAGACTGCTATTTGACTTATGGTCAATGATGCAACGGAAAATAATTTTTGTCATCTTGAGTGGAAAAGGGCTGTCTGTAGTTCCCGAGGTCTCTGGAGAGACAAAGAAAGGATATGACTACTGCACACTCAGGCATGTCATACAAGGCGACTGATACGTGGTTGTGCACTGAGCTGGGAATCTCATCATGTAAAACTAATTGCAAAAGAAAGCACCGCTGCAAGTGGCTGCTTGGTGCAAGGGGACCAGCTGCAGTGGTGGCTCCATGCTCCATACCAAGCAAAGGGGAAAAAGAGGATGATGGTGAATGGAATAGGGAACAAAAACACAGACTAACCCGACCTTCAGCATTTTCTGTTGGAGTGTCTGAATGTGTCCGGGGTCCAAAAAGGGGAGCAAAGAATAGTAACCTTGTAACCTGCCAGGCATGTCATAGGGTTACTAAGGAGGGTTAGGCATGGGGCCGGCTAACCCATCCTATAGAAATTAAAAGCTTCACCAACATGGACAAGTCAACGAAAGATAAACAACTCAGTCGTCCAAGAGAGAAGGTTCTGTGGTAAGGAGGCTTACAAGGCAACTCAGAGAAAGCAAAACTCTAAAATTGACATCCTAGGACATCAAGAAGAAAGCGCAGACCAAAGTGAAGGGGTGGCACTAATGCTGCCAAAGGAAGCACTCATAGATGAAGAGATTGGACCCAGACTAAAATCAGCAACATTCAAAAGGAACATATCTAGTGCTGTGCACCAACTGATAACAAAGAAGAAACTACAACATATGGCTTTAAAAAAAAAAGAGAAGAAAAGACATTACAATTTAGATGGGTGACCTAAATGCAAAGATAAAAACATATTTGCGGCTTTTGAAGAGGTCATAGGAAAACATGGAACTGGGGACAATAAACGAAAATGGAGAGTGTTTCCACATAAAAGAACATGAATATCACCAGACCAGCAGGCAGAAAATCATATTGATCATATAAACAAGAGAAATAGAAGAAGACAACAAAAAAAAAGAGAGCTAAAGACTGACGTGGTTTGGTTTTTAAGGACCAGCTTCATTGCACACGGGTAACTCCATACGTG
Organism: Oreohelix idahoensis; assembly: GCA_024509875.1. NCBI lineage: Eukaryota > Metazoa > Mollusca > Gastropoda > Stylommatophora > Oreohelicidae > Oreohelix > Oreohelix idahoensis. The sequence continues at coordinate 113,426 of JAMPIV010003137.1, forward strand.
CTCCAATCTCCTCCCTTAGATCCGACAAGGAGGATCTCAGCACAGAGCACGAACTCTGTAGCACCGGCGAGGATCCTAATGTGTGTATACAGGAATCACACATTCTATAAATATATTTAAATGATGGGTAGGTTTCCTAATTTTTAAATTTTGCCAGGGTAACTTACACACGGGACCTCCTATTGTTTCATCCATATCCGAGAAGATTAAGCATCCGATCTCTCTACCCAGGAGATTCCGGGGGGGGGGGGGGGGGGGGGTGGTTGGGGGGGAGTGGGGGGGAGGGGGGTTGGGGGGGGGGGGGGAGAGTTGGTGGTGGGGGGGGGGGGAGGGTGTGGGTTACGTGGGCGGGGGGGGGGGGGGGGGGGGGGGGGGGGGGGTATGACATTAGGAACCACTTGTTCTGAAAGAAATTTCCATTTATTATATTCTCTGTGCTGGGAGCGAACCCAGGTACCGTTAAACTAGATGCGGACTCCATGCCTCTTAACCACCCCAACCCACAGACAGATATGGAAGCGATAAAGAAATGGAAGGGACCATGGAACAAGAGTGTAATATATGAGTACGGTCAATAAATTACAACTATATTAACCAGACCACAAGTTCATTTATAGTTGAACATACACCATAATATAACCAATGGCCTGTGTGTCTAGGTTGAATGAGGCGCGCCTCACCAAAAAAAAGAGGTAAAATTTCTTTTTTTTTTTAAGTATGAGGACGGAAAATTGTCCCACATTATATATACAAGGGGATTGACATAAGTCTTGGGCCTGACCATGAAGGACATGTCACAGAGAGCTGAAATTTTGTATAGCGTTTATTCCTTTTCAATATAGCCACCGTCTGAATTGACACACTTCTGCCATCTCTACTTGACCTTGAAAAGACCTTGGGAGTAGAACACCCTATTTTTCAAACTAAACCAGTCATCACATGCCAGTACAACCTCTTCATCGCTGTCAAAATGATTTCCTTTTAGCTGTTTTTAAGATTTGGGAATAGAAAAAAGTCTGATGGAGCCAAATCTGGAGAATATGGTGGGTGTGGAAGAATTTCAATATTCAAATCGTTGGCTGCTAGCTGCACAAGCCGTGCTTTGTGAGAGGGCGCGTTGTCTTGAAGCAAAGGAAGATTTTGAGTGCGCGCTATCTCTCGTTTCCTGGTCACAACCTTTCTTAGTTTTGTGAGAAGATCTGCATAGTACTGTCCATTAACTGTGTTGCCACGAGGCAGATAATCTTTCAAAAGGATACCTTTGCCGTCCCAAAAAACAGTCAGCATCACTTTTCCTGCAGATTTCTGCGCCCTCGGCTTGACAGGTGTTGGGGAGCCCGGGGTTTTCCATTGCATGCTGGCAATTTTGGATTCGGGGTCATAACGGTGTACCCAAGTCTCCAAAAAATGTGTTGACTGACACTTTTTGAGCAACCGTTGACAGCAATTTACCCTCGTTTGCTTTTCCATTGTTTTGTCAAATCTTTGGAGCAGCAGATCCGGTCAATATGGTACATTGCGTCGTGCAACGTAGAGGGAAAACCCATTGAAGAAACAAACGCGTACTTTACACATTCAGTGCAAATATGATGAACTTTAAATGTGCCAAGTTTCATCTTCCTCCTGTGACTCCTTCATGGTCAGGCCCAAGACTATGTCAATCCCCTTGTATATATATAAATATTGATGAAAAACTGTTGGAGCTGAAAAGAAAAGACTTCTAAAAGTGGGAAGAAAATCTGTATATAAATGTAAATAAACAGTATATTATTTCAATGGGTTCAGCTTATGAAGTTGTCTGTATATCAAGTGTACATTGAACTGTAAGATACTTCTGTTTAAATATGAGCGTTTGAAAATCATATGCTTGGATCTCGGAAAAACCTTGTAAAATGTTTGAGGAAGTTTGCTACAAGACCTGTATGGCGCGCTCTCTGTCAAAGCTCTACATCCCAGGGTAGATGAGGGACGACTAAGTAGGTGTTCGCTTATCGAATAGAATTCTCTACGTCATTCAAAAAATGTATCAATCGGAAGTGATCGTTGAGTGATGTAACCTTATTTTTTTCCCCCGATTTGGGAGACCAAGACGTAGATGGATAGACAACATCACAGAATGCGGGCTCACAGCAGCCAATGCAACACACTTAGCTCAAGAACACAAACGTCCGCTCCCCACTACGCTTCATGGCAACAGTGGACTCAACAACAACAAAAAGTTCCAGATGCGATAAGCACATGTCTCTTGAGTACCATGACGATCATGTCTCTCCAAAACGTCCTGTACCAAGCGCTGTTTATCATTTTATTTGTTGACTTCGTTCCACGCCACGATGTGACACTTTCTAGTATTTTCTCTCTTTGTCCTCTTATGTGTATCCCTTCATTCTTTCCGGTTGTCACAATATATTTCAGCTTTTCTTTTGTCATAGCATTGTAGCCAAGGCCGGCCTTATGCCGATATGATCGTATCGGGCCCCTCACTTGGGTTCCCATCTCTAGCTTTGAAAAAAAGAACGAATATTATTTCAAACTGCATATCAGGAATGCCATTACACTGCATTTAAAATAAAACAATAATAGCCCCTTCGGTCATAAGTGATTATGGGTATGCGCCCCTGAGGTGATGTCGTAATTTTTTATCTGAGAGGGTTCTGATGGATATTGGTCCCTTTAGAGTGTAGAGTGATATTGAAGGCTCTGTGAGAATAAGGATTTAGGAGAATGGGGTAGTAGATTCACAAGCGCGGGGAAGAGCAAGGGCAGTCTCTTATTACGACAATATCTGTTTCGCACAGACTATTCCTATCTCTCTTCTGAACAAACAATTGTTTGTCAGTTCCAGTCGCTCAGGCGCACTCACCGATTTGGTGATTCTGTCGCACAACGTACATGAATACAGCCTACACAGATGGGAAATGTTTGGAGTTTTGGGCCAGCCGACAACCAATACAAATAAAGTTTAATACTTTTATTATCATAAATCAGTCACAAATAATTATACATTTACAGTCAAAAATCAAAGGTTACAGAATACAAATATGACAAGGGAAGAGGGGGGTTTGAGGAGAAATATCCCATCCACCGTTTCCCGTTTGTATTTACTAACAGACAAGACCCGGTCCAAAAGACAAGAAAGGGGGGGGGGGGGGGGTTTGACCAGAGATAGGCAATTTAACCAACTGGTAAATTTATTACTCTGAGGCAAGGGGTTACAGTAAAGGGGGGTAGAGGAAAAGCTAGGGTTCTCAAATGTCTCCCTTTAATCAACAAATTTTACGGGAGGGGGGAATGAACACAGTTACACAATCCCGATAGGAGAAGTCCCGTACAAGGAATATAATGCACCTTATTACTAGGTCGAACTAATTAAAAGGGTAAAGAAAAGATTAAATCTCCTTTCATTAAAAAAACACACTAGGGCTGGCCATCCCACAGACACACACGCAGACTTACCAAAATGGTGAATTCTGGCACTCTAGGAATTATTTACCACAGCAGCTAATACCGTGGAATAATGGACTGGTCTTATTTCTTCCGTGTCAGGCCCCAGATTTAACGAGGTAACAAATAGTCTCAAAAAATCGCCAGACGGTGAAGCGTAAAGGCTACTGTTGGTTTAGATAAAGTTCCTAATGAATGGCACAGGCACTTGGCTAGGCGTGAGGTATGGCGTGGTTCCTAAAATTGGCACAGCTGGTGGAGATAACTTTCTTTTTCCGTACTGTCACAAGTTAAACACTGAGGTAAGTTCTTCGGGGGTGGGTAAAATCCACTGAATATACTTGACAGACAGCGTTCAGGTAGATCTATGTTCTTCCTTACAAATAGGGCAGTGAATAAAATATGTTCTGCTTCCAGTTTACTTTAAGGACTATATGAACTAGTATTTTAAAAGTGTTTCTTGGGTGGCTTTATTCTCAGTTAAATTCAGAGGAGCGGGGCCCATTACAGGTCGCCACAAGTTTAGCTTTAAAAAAGTTCATATGTTACTGGAGTTATCGAATTGAGTTGGCAGAACTCTGTATATAATTAATAATTGCTGGGATGCAGGTTGAATGATCGTTCTGAATGAAAGATAATCAAAACAAGAAATGCATTACAAATCATATTATAATCTGACACGCGATAAATTACAGTTAGCCTATTTACTTTATTAGCGTCGTCAATTTAACAAATCAGGAAAACTCCCCGTGAGTTAAAAATAATTAAAAGCACATCTATCTATACAGAACTAAACTGTATTTACTAGCTATAATTCCCTTTAACGTCTGCAAAATTAATTTACGCGTCAATTGTATTAGGAAATACTTTTATAAGTAACATTTAGTTTGCACTAGAACTTTGAAAATGGATATATTTAATAAGGTTAAATTTACACCACAATCCAGTGAAATAAAATGAAATAACTAGACCACTGATCACTCGAAGCTAATGTATAAATTACCGTCTGCGCAGAAAGAATACACTCCAATAGTCAACAAAGGTAGATTAAATCTAGCAGGAATCCGACTAGGCTATATGCTAGTGAAACTAGGATTCTGTCAGAACGAACGATAAAATGCCGTTTTCGGAGTTCTTTATTTATACTATCTCGAATGTAACTTAAATGGGATGTGTTGGATTTTCACACCTTTCTTGAAGTATAGCAAAATCCGAGGTACAACGCCGTTGTGTTAACCGCTGTGTTTCCTCCGTTTTCCCCGGTCTACCGATCTTCGTCTCAGGCTGCTCGCATGAGGGTGCGAAAATTTCTCGAGAAACTAACTACGTTAGCTGAGAGTTCCCTGATTTCTTTAGATCGTATACCGCTCCACGTTGAATTCTGAAGATCAGCCTGTCTTTGATGGTACCGCTGTTCTGAGAAGCTTTGGCAACTCCCACCAGGCGGGGCGACAGCCAGGTAAGAAAATGAACTGCGGTTAATTGCTCTAGAAACAGGAGTGAGTCTCTGGCCACGTCCTCTTTTGGGCCGGCGTTAAGGAAAAGATTGCTATAAATCGTTCTCAGAGATGGTCGTGGGCGTGATTTAACCTCCCATCAAAACCATGCGATCTCAAAAGTTCACAGAAGATAGCAGGCTACATATTAATGATCCAGCGTGTAAAATTCTCGTGGAAATGCTGCATGCGGGTTAAAGTTACAATAGATGATCAGGGGTTCTAAAGTTATGAGAAGCCAATATTCTGTCATAATCCATCGAGTCAGGGAAATTCATTTGTCATACTTAGACGTACGTCACAATCGTCCCCACTTTTGAGACATGGAAACTCGTTTTCATGTTTCATTTATGACAATGAAGCTGCCCTGATCGGTAGCTTTAGGATGATTGGCATCGTCGATTTTCTCCTCTTCCTCCGTGGTCCAGTTTCTACTCAAGAAGTCAGCTCCGACATTCTGTTTTCCTGGAATATATTCTACTTTGAAGGAATAAACACTCAATAGCAAGGCCCAACGCATTATCCTTGCGTTGAATTCCTTATTGGCACCCAGGAAAGCTAATGGAGCAAGGTCTGTTTGCACCGTGAAGGAAGTACCATACAGAAACTCATGATGGCGTCTGATGCCATGAATCAGAGCGAGACATTCTCTTTCAACGACACTGTAGTTGCGTTCTGCTTTGTTCAGTTTCCGACTGCCGTAAGCTACTGGGAATAGCATGTTCGGGTCACTGTCCTCGGCTTGCAGCAATGTTGACCCGATGCCGTGACCTGATGCGTCAACTCTCAGTACGAAAGGTTTCTTAAGGTCAGGTAACCTTAGGATGGGGTATGCCGACAACTGTCCTTTCAAAGTGCTGTATGCATGTTCGCACTTTTGATTCCACATGACCTTATCAGGACAACCTTTCTTGGTGAGGTCAGTCAGAGGTGCTGTCAGTCCGTTGAAGTTCTGGATGTATTTCTGATAGTAAGCACATAGTGATAAGAATGACCTGATGTCTTTCTTTGTTCGGGGTCTTTTTGCTGCCACTATTTTCTCCACGTTCTTCTTAGTAGGCCAACTACATCCGTGAGAAATAGTATGCCCCAGGAAGTCTAACTGTTCAAACCCGATGAGACATTTGCTAGGATTGGCTGTGAGACCCGTTTCCTGTAGTCTCCTGAGGAGCATAGCAACCGTAGCAATATGTTCTTCGTAGGTTTCCGATGCAATTAATATGTCATCCATGAATGTATGGATATGGGGACTTTGCAAAGGTTCTAGAAGCTTCCTCATCATCCTGGTGAACACTCCTGGTGCGTTATGCAATCCGAACGGCATCACATTAAATGTGTAATGTCCTTCACTAGTGCTGAAAGCTAACAGAGGTTTAATTTCCTCCTTGATTGGTATCTGATAATAACCTTTACTGAGGTCAATCTTGGAGAAAATCTTTGCTTTGCTAAGCTTGGTGAACAACTCAGAAACAGTTTGGAGAGGTTCGGGCTGGAATTCCGTTACAGCGTTTAGCAGCCGGTAATCTATACACAGCCGAACTTCCTTATTGGGCTTCTGCAACAGCACTACACTGGAACTGTAAGGAGATGTAGACTCACTGATAATTCCTGCTTGACGCAGCTTCTATTTCTCCACGAAGTGCATCAGCTTTGGCGTACGGAATGGGGTATACTCTGGTTCGAACAGGGGTCTCGTTTGTTAATTTCATGTAAATTCGATGAGATTTGTTCGACCAGGTACATCCGTTAAGACTGCACTGTACTGCTGTAGTAGCGCCCTGGTTTCTGTTTGTTGTTCTGGTGAGAGATTGTCGCCGAACTTGACATCTTTAAAGGATTCTGTGGGTTGCAATGGGTACTCCATGCAACCATCATCATCTTCCTCGTCTTCCGTTGCTATGGCGACAGCCAGGAGATGCTCGGAGGATGGCACTGGTCTTTCCAGATATTTCTTGAGCAGATTTATGTGGAAGACCTTCTCCTTTCCTTTAATGGAGATCTTGTAATTAGTACGTGAGATCTTTTTAAGGACGGTAAACGGCCCTTGCCATCCGATGCGAAGTTTATTGCTTCCGGTTGGAAGTAGCAACAAAACTTTCTCCCCTGGTTGTAGTTCTCTCTCTTTTGCAGCTTTGTTGTATCTTTTAGCATGTTTAGCGCGGGCTTTTGTAAGGTTGGTAGTAGCTAGATCCCATCCTAGCTTTAGCCTTTCCTTGAGCTCAGATACATACTTGCTTGCAGAGACGACTGTCTCGTCAGCCTTTTGGTCTGTCAGGGACCGAAGTAAGGCTTCTAGTGGCCCCTTGATAGGTCTGCCAAATAAAAGTGTAGCTGGCGCGAATCCCGTAGACGCTTGGGGTACCTCTCGGTAGGCGAATAAGGCAGCCGATATATATAGGTCCCAGTCTTCCGGTTTCTCCTGACCCAGCTTACGTAACATAGCGGTGAGGGTGCCATTAAAACGTTCCACGAGCCCATTTCCGGCCGGATGGTAGGGACTTGTGTGGATATGTTTGGCCCTCAAGATCTTAAAGATCTCCTCCATTAACAGGCTACGGAATTGGGATCCATTGTCCGTCAAAACTTGTTGAGGGAATCCCAACCGTGTAAAGATTTGCACGAGGGCTTCTGCGACATGCTTGGAATTTATGCATGGTAGCGGTACAGCTTCGGCCCACATTGTGCAAGTGTCGACTAAGGTCAGGATGAACCTGTGCCTTCTTTTGGTCCTTTCCAGGGGTCCAATGATGTCGACAGCAACCCGTTCAAATGGAGTACCTACTATTGGCATTTGCCCCATGGGTACTGGGGGTGTCAAGTGCTTGGGTGCTACCCGTTGGCACTGGGCGCAGGATTTCACGTACCTGATAATGTCAGAGTTCATTCCTGGCCACCAATAGTGGTTTTTTATTCGCTGAATAGTGGCGTTTTGTCCCATATGTCCGTTAAAGGGAAGAGAGTGCCCCATTTCTAAGATCTGGCTTCTGTCCTGCGTCGGTACTAGGAGCTGGTTATTCCCCGTGTCCGGATTGCCCGTTCTACGATACAATACGCCATCTTTAGAAAAGATGTCTCCGTTGTGTCTGGGGTCCTTAGCCATGGGCAGTTTTCTAAAGCAGGGCTCCAGAGTAGGGTCCTTTTGTTGCGCCTCCTTCAGTTCATTCGGCAACAAATTTGGCGCAGGCTCCTTCTCCTTCTTGGCTTGCCCTCTTGTGGTTACCGCTGCCACAATCGGCTCCTTTGGTCTCCCAATAAACACATATCTACATCCCAGGATAACTGGGTAGATCGGATCATCCATTATGGCCGCTTTAATAACACCTCTGACAAAGTCAGAGTGTATTTCTACCAGTGCGATAGGCAGCGTCCTGGGCGCATCACTCTTAAAAACTCCACTAAGTTTGACGGTTTCCTCTGTCTCCTGACCTGGTTTGACTAGGTGTCTAGCAACAATACAACTAAAACTTAATCCAGTGTCAAAGAGACAAGTGGTTGGGTTACCATTCAAAATTACAGTTCCTCGAGTTGAGGGTCGGTCCCCCTCAGGTTGAGAATCACTGACATTGACTACCTTTCGAGGCTGTATGCAAACATCCAACGCGGTTAGGCCCGGTCTGCTTGCCCTGATCAGACGTTCCTGCTGTAGGTGTCTTTCCTTTTCCTTGACCTAGGTGGCTTCGCTGCCACGTAGGCTTGGTGGTTTGATCAGAAGTATTATTTTGGGGATATCGGGTTTTGTAGAATTTCGATTTTTCCTGGGGAGGTCTCTGGTTATAATGTTGAGAAGGATTGGAAGAATAGGATGACTGCTCTAGATTTTGTTTTCGAGATGGCTCATCGGTGGGTTTATGTTTTGTGCTGGGAAGTTCGGCCATTGCATTGGTATAACGTTCTGCCTTATTGAGTATGTCCTCAAGCCTGACTGCGCCCTGTTCAGCCAAAAATCTACGGGTTTCGTTTGACAAAGTTGACTTTATCTGTTCCACAAGAACAAGTTCAAGTAGTCCCTCATATGTAAGAGGTAGGTCAGATAATTCAATGCACTTTGTCAAATAGCCCGTGAGACGTGAAGAGAACTGCGGGAATGTTTCCGTGCTCTCTTTCCGGCTGTTTCTGAACATTTGCAGAAATTTTCGGGCGGTCATCTCAAACTGCTCTAGCAAGGCCTTTTTCAGCATGTCGTAATCATGTTGGTTGGTTCCCAGCTTTGTATATACGTCATAAGCAGTACTTTTCAGTGACGTTGAGAGTTTAAGTGCCCAGCGGGTACTCTCCTACCCATACAGATTTACTGGAGTTATCGAATTGAGTTGGCAGAACTCTGTATATAATTAATAATTGCTGGGATGCAGGTTGAATGATCGTTCGTTCTGACAGAATCCTAGTTTCACTAGCATATAGCCTAGTCGGATTCCTGCTAGATTTCATCTACCTTTGTTGACTATTGGAGTGTATTCTTTCTGCGCAGACGAACGATCATTCAACCTGCATCCCAGCAATTATTAATTATATACAGAGTTCTGTCAACTCAATTCGATAACTCCAGTAACATATGAACTTTTTAAAGCTAAACTTGTGGCGACCTGTAATGGGCACCGCTCCTCTGAATTTAACTGAGAATAAAGCCACCCAAGAAACACTTTTAAAATACTAGTTCATATAGTCCTTAAAGTAAACTGGAAGCAGAACATATTTTATTAACTGCCCTATTTGTGAAGAAAAACATAGATCTACCTGAACACTGTCTGTCAAGTATATTCAGTGGATTTTACCCACCCCCGAAGAAGAACTTACCTCAGTGTTTTTTTTTTTAACTTGTGACATTACGGAAAAAGAAAGTTATCTCCACCAGCTGTGCCAATTTTAGGAACCACGCCATACCTCACGCCTAGCCAAGTGCCTGTGCCATTCATTAGGAACTTTATCTAAACCAACAGTAGCCTTTACGCTTCACCGTCTGGCGATTTTTTGAGACTATTTGTTACCTCGTTAAATCTGGGGCCTGACACGGAAGAAATAAGAAGACCAGTCCATTATTCCACGGTATTAGCTGCTGTGGTAAATAATTCCTAGAGTGCCAGAATTCACCATTTTGGTAAGTCTGCGTGTGTGTCTGTGGGATGGCCAGCCCTAGTGTGTTTTTTGAATGAAAGGAGATTTAATCTTTTCTTTACCCTTTTAATTAGTTCGACCTAGTATTAAGGTGCATTATATTCCTTGTACGGGACTTCTCCTAGCGGGATTGTGTAACTGTGTTCATTCCCCCCTCCCGTAAAATTTGTTGATTAAAGGGAGACATTTGAGAACCCTAGCTTTTCCTCTACCCCCCTTTACTGTAACCCCTTGCCTCAGAGTAATAAATTTACCAGTTGGTTAAATTGCCTATCTCTGATCCCCCCCCCCCCCCCCCCCCCACCCCCCTTTCTTGTCTTTTGGACCGGGTCTTGTCTGTTAGTAAATACAAACGGGAAACGGTGGATGGGATATTTCTCCTCAAACCCCCCTCTTCCCTTGTCATATTTGTATTCTGTAACCTTTGATTTTTGACTGTAAATATATAATTATTTGTGACTGATTTATGATAATAAAGGTATTAAACTTTATTTGTATTGGTTGTCGGCTGGCCCAAAACTCCAAACATTTCCCATCTGTGTAGGCTGTATTCATGTACGTTGTGCGACAGAATCACCAAATCGGTGAGTGCGCCTGAGCGACTGGAACTGACAAACAATTGTTTGTTCAGAAGAGAGATAGGAATAGTCTGTGAGAAACAGATATTGTCGTAATAAGAGACTGTCCTTGCTCTTCCCCGCGCTTGTGAATCTACTACCCCATTCTCCTAAATCCTTATTCTCACAGAGCCTTCAATATCACTCTACACTCTAAAGGGACCAATATCCATCAGAACCCTCTCAGATAAAAATTACGACAGGTGACAGCCCTCAGCTGCTTATTTTCCTGGTGTTCCTTACGACGTTATCTCCTCTCTTCTGCTTGTTGTGTGAGCTTCTTTTCGCCCAATCTGAGGTGGCGCCGCAGATAGCATCACCACTTGGTGCGATCAGCAGTTTCATCCTTCCAGGCTGCTGTATTTTTGTCCAGTGCCCTCATGTCTCTCTTGCACACATCTGTGAATCTCAGCAGCGGTCGCACAACTGTCCGTAGAAGATATCTTTCGGGATGCGACCATCTTTCATGCAGCGGGCATGACCAAGCCAGCGTAGTCTGCGCTGTCTAAACAGTATATTCATGCTTTGAAGAAAACAAAACAATATATTTATTAGTCATATTTTAACATACAGCGTTAAAATAGTTATTATTTTAACATAATCTTAAATCCAGGGGGCCCCCACCAGAATGATCCAAATCGGGTTCTACAATTACTAAGGCCGACCCTGATGATAGCGACATGATATTCTAAATTTGATGTGTTGAGATATTTTGCGATTGTTCATTTTAACGCACGCAATCTTGTTCTATATCGCCGTTTATAACAAAACACCGCTGGCACTGGTTCGACGGTAGATGGCGATGACAGTAGAGAAAGTCCGCCATGTTGCCAGACCGGCTATCCATACGTACGTTACAGTTAGTCTTAACCTAACCCCAACCTTGTTCCGAGCTTTGTCAAACATCTAGCTGTAGCCGAACAGCAACCCTTCTTCAATCTTTGTCAAAATTAATAACGCCCGACGAACATTGAGGCCGTTTTAAAAAAAAAAATTAAGGAAAAAAAAATGTCCCAACTTGAAGCGAAACGCCGGGGTTTTGTGTGTGTGGCCAACATGGCGGCCCCCAGACTACTGTCACCTATTTGTTTAACATTGTGGCATTTAGGTAATTTCCTATTACTCGTGGGTTTTTGCTCCGCAGTGAATATGTGTAGTTATGTCTTGTTTCGTAGCAATTAGGTTTAGGGTTAGGATTAGGGTTAACACTAACCCAAATCCTAACCCTAACTGCTACGAAAGAACACATAACTACACATATTCACTGCGGAGCAAAAACCCACGAGTAATAGGAAATTACCGGCATTTAAAACATAATTTAATTGAAAACTCCGAGGTTTGTTCAACATTTGAACTTGAGTTCATGACTTTTAAGTGATGACAGGCAGACATTGCCCCAGATTCCATGCCAACAAGTCAAAAATTAGATTACCTAACAGGAAACAGAGACCCCGAGCTCACCGGCGGATCTGTATTAAAAAAATTATTTTAAGAATCAGCGGGATATAAAAAAGAGAATGCGGAAATTTGATGAGTAGAAAACACATGGAATGCAGGTTGTAAAAACTGCCGCTCATACTGACCTGTTGCTCTTCCCCATTCCCCCCCCCCCCCCAAAAAAAAAAAAATAATGGCTATGCATTCCTAAAATTTTTAGCCGATTTGCCATGAACTGCATAACAACATGATGCGTTTACGGAAACGGAAATATAATGACAGGAAGTGTAGCCATGGGCCAGCCTTAGTATTATTTCACGGGACCCAAGACGCATCAAAAGTGAGGAATGCAGTAAGCGACCCATAACTTGACTGCCTGCGTCAGGGTCAGCGAACCAGAGCTGACCAAGACCCTACTCCACCTCCACGTGGTGGTCCTGGAAACAGGCTGCATCGCTGCAGTCTGGCTGAGGAGTAGGGATCGAAGAGGGAAGGCAAACCCGGTCCCAAAAAATGCCGTGCGGAAGTCGGATGTGTCGGCCGAAAGGCGCAAATACCGCAGCTTCGCTGTAAACGGACACAACGCAACCAACGTCCTTTTCAGGAAGAACGGGGAAGAAGAAGAAGTATCATTTAACTAATTGCAGTATTCCCATCTCTGTAATTGATAGGTATTTACTACCATTTGTTAGTTGTAGCTTATTGGAGAACATTATAATTTTACCAAGACGCTTTTTAATTTTTTTTTAAAGTATTTAAAGGGAAGCTCAGCGTTCACAGCTTCCATGCATGCATCACCACTCAAAACACCCGCGGAATGACTTTGAAGGACAGAAAACATATCGATTCAGTTACTGTTCATTTTTTTAAAAGAGTGATTCTATGATGTTGCTTTGGCAAGTCTTGGCTCATTCAACCTAGTCCAATGTCTGTCGGTTATATTATGATGTATGTTCAAAGGAATACGGCTTTGTGGTCTAGACTGACTCTTGTGAGTACACAAGATTTTGTTTTTTCTTTTTTTTTTTGGCGAGAAATGCGTGTTTTTCTCCGTGTAGTTCCCGGGAGATGAGACACAGAAAGAATATGTCTACTGATCTATTAGGCATGTCGTACGACTAATACGAGATTGGGCTGGCAACTTCATCATGTAAAAACTAATTGCTATAGAAACCACTTCTGTGTGAGCATGTCAAATGTTTGGCCTAGAGGCTCCCTGCATGATAATAATGGTAGCTTCATGCTCCATGTGGAATGCAGATGAAAATGATGATAAGAACGATGATGATGATTATCTCTTTGAGGCATGGCATCCCCCGTCAAAGCTAGGCATAAAGTGTGTCCAAATATAAACAACTAGACTAGAGATAGATGGTCAAGAGAGATAGAGAGATAGATGGCCAAGAGAGATAGATGGTCAAGAGAGATAGAGAGATAGATGGTCAAGAGAGATAGAGAGATAGATGGTCAAGAGATAGAGAGATAGAGAGATAGATGGTCAAGAGAGATAGAGAGATAGATGGTCAAGAGAGATAGAGAGATAGATGGCCAAGAGAGATAGAGAGATAGATGGCCAAGAGAGATAGAGAGATAGATGGTCAAGAGAGATAGAGAGATAGATGGTCAAGAGAGGTAGAGAGATAGATGGTCAAGAGAGATAGATGGTCAAGAGAGATAGATGGTCAAGAGAGATAGAGAGATAGATGGTCAAGAGAGATAGAGAGATAGATGGTCAAGAGAGATAGATGGTCAAGAGAGATAGAGAGATAGATGGTCAAGAGAGATAGACAGATAGATGGTCAAGAGTGATAGAGAGAGAGACAGAGAGAGAGAGAAAGATTATCACCAATCATCATTTTCCTGTGCGCTCCATACGGGGCATGAAGCCATCACTGGATCTGGTCCCCTTGCAGGAAGCTTGCACCAAACATTCACCTGCTCTAACAACAGAGTTTTTATGTGGCAATTTGTTTTACACGATCAGGTTGCCAGCCCCATGCACAACCTCATATTAGATACCTTTACGACATGCTTTAGGATGCAGTTGTCCTGTTATCTTCAGAGACCCCCATAGAACTGCACGAGGCAAAGAAAGGTTACGTTTTCAGCATAAAACAATCGAAAGATGATTACCCTTGGATCAGAACAAGGCCTTAAATAAATGAAAGATTAACTAAGTTTAGCAGTGGTCTCTTCTGTTTCTCAAGACACATTTTTAAAAAATAGGAGCTTTGCCTCGATTTGCCAAGGTGTGTCTCGTTCAACCTAAGACACAAGGCCCATCGGTTATATTAGGGCGCATGTCCAAATATAAAAGACCTTGTGGTCTGGAAGTAACAGTTTCTACTAACATCAGCTGTAGACTTCGAAGGTGATAGATGTAAGCTTTTATTCTTGATGGAGCACATAGCTTGGAAATGTTAGTTAAAAGTAGCCAGATGGAGATCGAATATCTAAGCCATTAGAGACAGCTGGGTATACTTGTGCATTCCCCATTAACACGAAAGAATATGATTTAACTGATAATTCTTTTGAATCTAGGTAATGTAGTGGAATCTAGGTAATGTTGTGGCCGTGTCGATTTGAATCTAGATAATGAAGTGATCGGGTCGATTTGAATCTAGATAATGTAGTGGCCGTGTCGTTTTGAATCAAGGTAATGTAGTGGTATCTAAGTAATGAAGTGGACGTGTCGATTTGAATCTGGGTAATGTAGTGGCCGTGTCGATTTGAATCTAGGTAATGTAGTGACCTTGTCGTTTTGAATCTAGGTAATGTAGTGGAATCTAGATAAAGTAGTGGAATCTAGGTAATGTAGTGGCCGTGTCGATTTGAATCTAGGTAATGTAGTGGCTGTGTCGTTTTGAATCTAGGTAATGTAGTGACCGTGTCGATCTGTATCTAGGTAATGTAATGACCGTGTCGTTTTCAATCTAGGTAATGTAGTGACCGTGTCGTTTTGGATCTAGGTTATGTGCTGACCTAGACTTTTTTGATCTGGGTAGTGCAGTGAACTTGTAATTTTTTTATCTGTGTGATGCAGTGACCTTGTCTCTTCCTTGCCGATTCGCGTATGTTATATCGTTACTACCCTTTTTGATTCTTAAAGAGCACGGAGCCACTACTGCAACTGTTCCCTTGCAGGAAGCCTGCATCAGAGCATATATGGGCTTTTGCGGCAGTAGTTTCTGTAGCAGTTTGTTTGACAATGCGTTTGCTATAATGAGATGATGCTTCTAATTCTTGATCTTGTGTGTTGTCGTAGATTTTTGATAGGGGAATTAAGACATAGTTTGGTCCCTTCTGAATAGAACTAGACCGGTGGTGACTCAGTGAGAGATAAGATAAGAAATAGATTTTCAACAACAGCAATATTATGAATATCAATCAAATACAAATAAACGTAGGTTAGTGAAATTAATAAAGACATAGACTCATAGGTGTAATCCTCCCTCCCTCTGTTGAGACAAGATCCCGCTAGAAGAAAGTTATTAACCACCAAAGAGTCAAAGATTTATAAGCTATGGTCTAGGATTTCCCTCTACAGTAAAGAACAGAGTTTATACGTTAATCTATTCTGAAAGGGACAGAATTAGCAAAAAAAAACTTACTCAAAGAAATAAACAACGTGAGTACATGGATTCTTCAAGAAATATAAATATATATATATAAATATATAAATATAAATATATATATATAAATAAATATAAATATATATATATATATATATATATATATATATATATATATATATATATATATATATATATATATATATATATATATATATATATGAGGTTAGTCATTCATCCTTCCTCTCTTCTCAGACAACCGTGGCCACGTGCATTCGTTCTTACCTAATACTTGGTTTACACCTTTTGGAACAATCTTTAGGACACACGCACACATCAAATCCAGTGTTATTTTGGCAAAGAAAACCCCAGCTCATCAAAGACAGATTAAATCCACTTCTCCGGGGAACGTTTACTTTGTTACTTTTATTTAGGATTACTGTTTATGTCACATTAATTAGACCAGGTAAGAAATTTAACAGTGCTCACAGTGTCAATAGCTTGAGATTTCCAGTACATAGGAATGTCAGGTCGGTAACTTCTCTCAGTATATAAATGCCTTGTCACACCACCAATGGTCGATAGTCGGAAAATGTCAAAAGTTTGATTATGTCAAATGTTTGATTTTGTTGCCACCACGGGCTGAATGTATATGAAAATGGGAAAAAGAAATCTGGATCTATAGGCCCAGTTACAAAATTTATTCTTAATGTTCTTTGGGTTGGTACTCTGTCTCTTTCTAGGTGTAGACACGAAGCCAGACAGGTTCACCTTTGAAGACCCAGATACTAAGTAAAAATGTTCTTTTGTATGGTTATTCTCAGATTTATATGGAAGCCGCTGGTAGATTTTGGGTTTGACCCAATACTGTGTAAAGGAGAAAAAAAAATACAAATACTTAACCATAATATAGTATTCTCAATCCTATCCTTAACTCGCGTAAAATATAATATATTCATACACTCAGTTATTTAACTTATGAATAGAACTACACGTGTATCTCATATTGAATCGTTTAATAAAAGTCTCCGTAAAATAAGCGCTAGTCATTTATATCTTTAATCATCACGAATTAGAGAAATAAATATATATTTCGCCAGTACTCATAATGAATAGTGCATTTACTAGACGATTAAAATAACTCTTACTGGTTAATATCAGTTAGTTAGATTTACGCTACAGCCGGAACAATTTAGCTATAGATTATATTAATTCGCTAGTCACTTTGCACAAAACTCCTAGTGAAATAAAAATGACGGACTTAACAATTAAATCACTCTACACAGAAAAATCTTAGTGAAATAAAATACGGACTTAACCATTAATCACTCAAACTTCTAGTATAGTATTTACCACAAACACAGAATTTAACGATCTGCAATCGAAAAACTAAGTAATTCCACTGTTATAAGGGATCTTAGAATTCGAAGCTAGATGTTCTCTGAAATTCTGTCGGTACTGGATAAATTGAGTTTAAAGGCAGATATACTTTTACCGCTTTTACCGCTTGCAGGCTCTGGCAATCGAGCGAAGCCCGTCCTTTGATCTGACGATTCTCACCGTGTTTAATTACCTTCCAAACGAACGGATTCAGGGGGAGTAACTGTGATTATCTGCCCTTGGTTCCAAATTATCTACTCCTTCTACTCAAATTATTTCCCCTGATCACTGTCTAACGAAAAATACGTTACAACTACATTAGCTTATCTTTACCTGAGCCAAAATTACGACTCTTTTGAAATCATCATCATCAGCTGCCATCTCCACAACGAAGGTTGGCTGTAATGGATCTCCAACGTCTCCTGTCTCTTGTCTTGGTGGTGCACTCTGAAAGACTCTTTCCTGTCCGTCTCTTGATGTTATCTTCCCACTTATAGCGCTGTCTTCCCCTTGCACGTTTACATTCACCTTTCCCTTCTATTATGGTCTTCTGCAGGGTGTTATGCCTTTTTATGTGGCCAAAGTATTTTAGCTGCCGAACTTTGATCTCCCTCATTAGTTCTCTTTTCATACCTAAATTTTCTAGGACCTCCTTATTTGTTTTCTTCTCTTTCCACGAGATACGCCCCATTCTTCTGTATATCCACATTTCAAGAGCCTCAATTCTTTCTTCCAAATGCTTATTCATCGTCCATGTTTCTGCACCATACAGAAATGCAGAATATATATAACACTTTATGATTCTCAGTTTTAATTTGTGAGATAACTGTTTAGATGTCAGTGTATGTTTCATGTTGTTGAATGTAGCTTTGGCCATTCCTATTCTCTTCTTGATTTCTGTTTCACATCTGCCATCTTCTGTTATTATATGACCAAGATATACGTAGCTCATGACTTGTTCCAGAATTTTCCCATTTACACTTATCTTTCATGTGGGTTTATCGTCTGTTTTGCTAATTATCATAGTTTTTGTTTTCTCAATATTAATGTCGAGTCCATATTCATGACTTATACTGTTAACTTGCTTCACAAGTTCTTGTAACTCCTGTTCGCTTTCAGCTAACAACACGGTAACATCTGCATATCTAAGGTTGTTTATTGACCTTCCTTTGATGTTCAGTCCTGGTATTTCCTGTATCTGTTTGAAAATTTTTTCGGTATATAGATTTTCTTATATCTTTTCCATCAATACCTATGTCTTCGAGACATTCAATTATTTTCTCATGATGGACTCTGTCAAAAGCCTTCTTATAGTCAATGAAGCACATGTACATACTTTTTTGGACATTCTGTATATTTTTCTGCTAATATTCTTAGGCAAAATATTGCCTCTCTTGTTCCACTGTTCCGTCCAAAACCAAACTGTTCTTCTTGGATTTCGCTGTCTACCTTACTTTTTATTCTTTCCTGTATGATTTTGAGCAGTATCTTAATTGCGTGACTCATCAGGCTGATTGTTCTGAAGTCTGAACATTCTGTTGCATTAGGTTTTTTGGGCAATGTTATAAAAACTGATGTCTTCATGTCGTGTGGTATATATCCTGTATTGTATATATCGTTGCATAGATCTGTGACTGTATCTATGCCAAAGCTCTCCAGGGCTTCTATCATTTCAATTTTTATGTTATCCATGCCTGCTGATTTTCCTTTTTGTATCATATGTATGGCATTCTCTACTTCTGATCTGAGAATGTTTGGGCCTTCATTAGAATCTAGTGATGGTTTTTTACCTCTGTTGTCCTCGAATAGTTCTTTTACGTATTCTGCCCATCTGTTTGATATGTCTTTCTCATCAAGTAATATTACACCATTTTTGTTCTTGATACAGCTTCCTCCTTGTGCAAACCGCGACCTATTTGATAATTTCTTTATTTCCTCATACATATCTCTTGTCATGTGCTTTGCCTCCAAGTCTTCTATTTCCTTGCATTTTGTTTCTATCCACCGTTCTTTTGCTTGTCTACACATAGTACGTATGTCATTGTCTATTGTTTTATATTCTGGAGTGTTTTTTTTGCTTTCTTTCTTTCTGCTATTTTACTCAAGATGTCATCTGTCATCCAAATTTGATTTTTCTTAGGCTCCTTTTTAGGTAAATTTGCATTTGCTGATTGTATGCTTGTTTTTAAGCTTTCCCATTTTGTGGTTACTTTTTCTTCTGGGTTTTCTCTTCTATACTGCTCCATGCCTTCTGTCAGTAACCGTTGATATCCATTTTTGACGTCGATTAGATATTTTTGTTTTATATCTGGTTGTTTCAGTGTTGATATTTCTATCTGGGGTTCCTCCTGTCTTCTGTTTCCTGTTCTTTTCAGCTTTATATTTACTTTGATGACGACCGGATTGTGATCTGAATTTATGTCGGCGCCAGGATGTGTCTTTGCACTTGTGACACTGTTCTTAAATCTGTGTTTTATCATGATATAGTCAATTTGATTTCTTGTTATATCTCCTGGGCTTTTCCATGTGTATAATTTCCTTGGGTGGTGTTCAAAAAAGGTGTTACATATGACCAGCTGGTTTTCTTCACAGAACTGGATAAGTCTGTCTCCTCTATCATTTCTTGTCCCTAATCCATACTGTCCTACTATTTTCTTGTATTTTCCTTTTCCTACTTTTGCATTCATATCACCCATTACTATCAACACATCTGTAGATTTTACTTTTGAAATAGTCGCCCTCTATTCTAAGCGTTCCGTCTCTCCCTGTGTGATCCTATAACGACGATTTCCACTCGCTGGCTTTATAATTACAGGTAACCGGCTCAACGTTAGCTAAATAAGTCTGTTGGTAAACATTCCTAAGGAAATAGAGAACAGAAAATAAAATAGGCGTGCTAAATTAGAAAAAGAGACAGATCTCTGAGTGTAGTAGGGTTTTATGTTAACAAAACGTGTGCATGTGAAAGCCAGGTGAAAGAAAAATGTAGATAATGAAATAGATATATGAAAGCTATTATCATAATATGTCACATGTGCCTCCAGGACTCAGTAACTGACCTTCGTCCAACCCGTGCTGTGACACTTAAAAAAATTTAACAAATACAAAATATAAATTTACCATACTTTTAATTGCAATAGCTGAAATGGAGAAAGATTAAATAAACCAAGATAAAGCAAGTAACTGGAGCCTGCAGGTCCCTCGTGGACAGAGTTTAAGAAGAGATCAGTCTGTTGAAAACCATGGGATGAGACACTCCACTTAAAATATAGACATTATGTAACGCCAAAATAAGAAACGGTAGAATTTATAGCCTAGAGGAAACGGTAAACGAAAAACAACAAATAAATACAGAGTGAGCAATAAGTCAATTTAAAAAAAAAAAGGAAATCACAAAGCCGATACTGCCGTAGAGTAGTAAAGTGTTAGAGACTACACAATAATAGTTCTAGTTTTAAGAGGTGGCATGACCAGTTTCCGTCCTCACTGCCTTTGCCTTTCCTAACTCAAGAACAGAGTCAGGTACCCATTTACAGCGGGATAGACTGGAGCTTTTGCTACCATGTTTCGAAGTCGATACCTTCGCCGTGAGAGACAAGCGCTCTAACCACTCTGTGAATCGGACGATGTATGAAGAAATGCCTTGTAGATTATTCTAATCATTTGGGGGGGGGGGGGTGGGTGGGGTGGGGGTGGGGGGGTGTGGGGGGGGGTGGGGGGGGGGGGGGTGGGGGGGGGGGGGGGGGGGGGGGGGGGGGGGGGGTGGGGGAGGAGGGGGGGGGGGGGGAGGGGGGGGAGGGGGGGCGGGGGGTGGGGGGGGGGGGAGGGGGGGGGGGGGGGGGGGGGGGGGGGGGGGGGTGGGAGAGGGGGGTGGGGGGGGTGGGGCGGGGTGGGGGGGCGCAGGATACCAGGAGAAGAGAGCTGGAAACAGAGGTGAAAATGATGAGGAAAACATGGAAAGAACTTGAGCGGATGGCACAGGACAGGAAGACTTGGCATGTGTTTGTTGAAGGCCTATGCTCCTTGTGGAGCTAAAGGGTATTGATTGATTGATTTATTGTCTGATTGATTGATTGATACCTTTAAAATTTCAAATACATAATATATGTTCTCAGAATTCAAGATTGCACTCTAGTTGTGATTCTATTTTTCTCTTGTTATCAGAAATTTTCGTGTTAAAAAACTTCAAACAGATGGATTGGAAGATGGGGTCCAATCGAGTGGCCTGCGAGATCTCTTGATGTTTACTCCAGGTTATTTTTATGGGGGATATTTAAAGGACAAGGTATATAATATGATTGGAAACCTAAAAACATTATAGGATCTCTAAACAGCAGTAACAGAAGTTTCAAATCATTAACCAAGATTTATGAAAGAGTTTGTAGAAATTGTCTAAAAAGGCTGATTTGTATATATGAACATTCATGGACACCATTTTTTGAATGATAAATAACGTTTTAATTATCAATAAATAATGTTAGTGTTCTATCACTGAGTTCAGGACCACCACTGGTGTAAGACAAGGTGATATCCTATCACCTTACCTCTTCATACTCCTTATGGACGATGTCATCAAGGCATGTAAGGAGAGAACAAGAAAGTATTCAGTGGGGTACTGGAAGATGAGACAGGTCTATATTTCAGAGCTGGCATTTGCTGATGATGTTGCCCTGATTGCTAAATCAGAGGCACATCTCCAATCCAACCTGCAAGTCTGGAAGGAAGAGCTGGAGAAGAGAGGGATGGTCATAAGCAGCTCTAAAACAAAATCCATGGTGATATCACGAGAAGAAAGAAGACATCAGATTAAGCTGGGGAGAACAGGTCCTGGAGCAGGTCGACCACTTTAAATACCTCGGAGCTATTATAGACCGAAAGGGAGGCATCAAAGAAGAGTTGGCCACTCGAAAAGCAGCAGCTGGGAGACTTTTTCAGGCCGTAAATCGAGGATTCCTCAGCAAGAGAGAGGTTGGTAAGAAAACGAAGATGGCTGTATACCGCTCCACCTATGTCCCAGTCTTGACATATGGATGCGAGTCATGGGCAATGACTACAACCCATAAAAGCCAGATCCAAACCTCAGAAATGAGGTATCTGAGGAAGGTGGTTGAAGTAACAAGAAGAGACATGGTACGCAACCAGACGATACGTCAAGGCCTAAAATGCCACCCCCTACAGACCCAAGTAGAACAGTCCCAACTAAGATGGTTTGGCCATGTCTGCAGAATGGGAGAAGATCGGCTACCACGACAAGCATGGGAAACAAAGAGCCAAGGATCCAGACCCCAAGGACGACCCAGAGTCCGCTGGGAGGACAACATTAGACAATCTTTGAAGGACCGAGGACTAGAATGGAACCAGGCCAGGAGGAAGACAGCCGATAGAATAGTCTGGCGCTCTCTCTTCCAAACCTCTACACCTCACGGTAGAAGGGGAACGACTAAGTAAGTAAGTAAGTTCTATCACTGTTAAGTAAATAAATAAGTAAATAAATAAATAAAGATAACAAACAGGCACTGGTTGGTCATAAAGGATGACACTTGACAACAGAAAAGAAAATATGTGTGATAGGCTTACCGGGAATCGAACCTAGGACCAACCAAACGTCGCCATCACCTTGCTGTGACAGTACATGTCTTGTCATTGTTATGGTGTATTTAATTTAATAATAAGACTATTGTTTCCTCTGGCATGTCGTAAGAGGCGAGTAATGTGAGGTCGTGCACGTGGCTGGCACGTTCATTATGTAAAAAACTAATTGCTACAAAAACCGCCGCTGCAAAAGTACATGTGTGCTGTAATACAGGCTTCCTGTAAGGGTACCAGCTGTAGCTGCAGGGTTGGCCCATGCTCCAGAAGGAACATTTCATTTTCATTATAAAGAACACTATATACGGTACCCAAAATATAACCCACATGACGTTGAACTAGGTATTCCATGCACGAGAAAAAACAAACATCAGATTTCTTGCGCATGCGCAAAAACAACTACATGTTGACTATTTATAGTCCAATGTAATTGTATAAATGTCAGTTTTTATGCTACTCCTAATGCCATAATGATTGATACAGGTAAACCAAGCGTCATGACTGGCGCCAAATATTACTTTGAAATCTCCCACTTGATAAAAGATGTTCCTGCCTGGGGATTTTCGCTGATTCTCGTATCCTTAGTCTCGAAACGAAATTTTATCGTTCGCGCGTGAAAGCCGATAAGTTAACAGGTCCTACTTGCACTGATAAACGGTTGGTAAGCATCTGCTCCAGTTTGTTTCGTGAAAATCGCCTGGATAAGATATTTATTGTCGGGAATAATGCTTCGAAATCACCTGGTCCACTTGAGTAGGGCTATTTTTGATGCCAGATAAACCTGTAAATAACATTCTTGCAAAGATCCACCTTTGACACATTGACTCCTGCAGGTCAGCTAAGTAAGTTATTAAAGTCTTATGAGGTCAGTATAAATAAAGACCTTCTTCTGTGCGCTGCCAGTTGCCTGAAGGCTTTCCATCAGTCCGTGAGGCCGTTGTATTTGTCGGTAAATTCCAGCTGCCTAATCGAAGATCTGAGGTCTCTTTCTTTCTCTCTCTCCCCACCCCTGGGTATGCGTGTGTGTATTGTTCAGTCTGCTTGGTGTTGGGTTCAGCTATACCTTATTACCCCTCCGCTCCCTGTGGGGAATAGGTCTTCAACCATCGTCATCACTATGATCATCATCAGCTGCGATCTCCACATCGAAGGTCGGATGCAATGGATCTCCAACGTCTTCTATCTCTTGTCTTGAAGGTACACTCTTATACACTGTTTCCTGTCCATTTTTTAAATCTATCTTCCTATACTTACAGCGATATCTTCTTGTTGCACGTTTGCCTTCATCTCTGTCTTCCATTATGGTCTTCAGTAAGGTGTTATGTCTTTTTGTATGACCAATATATTTTAGCTGTCTAACTTTTATCTCATTCATTGTTTCTCTTTTCATTCCTGGCTTTTCTAGGAACTGTCTATAAGTTTTCAATCAGAACATGAGTCTTTACAAGATATTCAGAAGTCAAGAACAATGCTGAATGTGTCTTAACAAAGTTAACTTATTATCTGCCCGCCGTCTTTTGTGAAGAGATATATTGTGTATTTTATTTAGCTCGTTCAAGCCCCCAACTGATCTAACAGTGAAATGCTACTTTATTAGCTCGTTTATCTATGGAAAATACTAGTTCATACGTGTGCACTTCTCTCTGTAATAATTAAATCAACTATGAATTAGTAAAACATATAACAAATTTAATGATCAATTATCTTTTAACAAAGGTAAAATATACAAATGATTGATGAGTTAATATTGGTTTCTTCACTGAAATTTCCTTCGCTGGAAATGTGTTATTAAAGTGTTCATTTGGTTCTGTCCTAATATGATTAGACTTAGCTGTCAGATTGATGAAGGGTTGTTGTTGCTGCTGACTGCTCCGTCAATTTACGATTTCTGTGGCGAGGGCACGTCCCAAAACGTGAGTGCAAGGGGTAACCGCTCCTGGTCAATGCGAGTATCTTCACAGGCCGTTGAAGGTAGGCGTCTAGTGTTGATTACAAGCTCTGAACCACAGAGTTATCTTCCAAACTGGTATCATAGACTGGTACCACAAATGGTCTTGTAGACTCGTACCACGAACCCAATAGTTGGGAGATCTAGACTTCTTGCTCAGTAGAATAGTCTTGGCAACTTGATGAAGATGAGGTATTATTTCTATTTAGAATCCATCTGTGACTTGTGAGTGGTCCTGTAGAATCCGGTTTCTATATTAATATTGACGAGTTTTCTACTGATGTTTCAGAAGATGTTCTAATGCGTTTTTGTGTCCGGTCTTTTGATTCAGAATCCTAACTCCATTCTTTCCTTGCTTTGTCTGGGCTGTCTATTTTGATTACCTTGAAATGCAGTGTCGTATAGCTCGAATTGTGCTACGTTATATCGCAGTTTTCCTGCCCATGCATCCACCTTGTTTTCTGACCGGCTTCCAATCAGAACGAATGTATATTTCTTGCTCTCATTTGATCCAATCCATGTGCAAGGAATGAAGTGGGTCCTGGCTTTAGTTATTACTTTCCCCCGCGTGTTTTAAAACATCATTTTAAAACTTGAACACATGACCTCCTCCATATATGGCATGGCTCCTTCCGTTAACTTTTGAAATAAGATTTGTAACCTCACCTACTAGATAGTGGCCTCGCTAATTTGTCTCCCCAGAAGGGTTCCTCTGTAATAATTATTACAAAAACTTCTGGACAGAAGTGCTTATGCAATTTTCACCCGAACTTTTGCGGGTCCCGGAAGGATAAGCAGCGACATATCGTTGCACACAGACATTTTTCACAGACAACATCTGCTTTTCCTTTTGTATTCTCTGCCAAAGTGTCTGTCTAGTGAACAATGCTCCCAGGCTGGCATGCGTGTCTGGCGGAAAAGAATTACGTAGAAAGTCAACAATTACTTTCACGTTTACCGTATGAAGTCAATCTGGTTCAAGAACTTAAGCGGTTATAATGAATACTGAAGGATGGTCACTTAGCCGTGAAATGACACGATCGCAGTATGAACAAAGGTAAAAAATCTAAGGAGTGGCGCGGCACAATTTTATGTGTGGAAAAATGAAGAAATAAATAGATAGTGGCTGAGAGAGAAAAAATACGAAAAGAAGAACGACCAATTATGTGACAACGGGTTTACAGAACTAGGACTGCCTTGTAATCCTATCGGCTGGTTTAATCAAGGTGTATCTTATCCCGCGCCAACATCTGGTCCTCACCTCGTGGTCCACTTGTATTTGGTTCGTTTCATTAGTTCCGTATTGGTGATCTTGTCTTACCACTTTACTCCCCCTATTCTACACAAGCCCCTTTTTATGAATGCCTGTAACTTCCTGATTGTCGTTTTTATTGCTCTCTGCTTTGACATTTCATTTCACAGTTCTTACGTTTTCCCACTATTGTACGCGATTTCTTTTGATTTCTATATAATTCCCAATGTAACGAAAGCAGTTATTGTCTTGCTTTTCTGCTGGCCAGATGTCTGTGGGGATTTTGTGGATATAATCTATTTAGAAGTTTTTCATAATGTCCCGCCCATATTATCCTTTTTTATATATATTTTTATTTAGTCCTCGATTTCTCACATTTCCTTGTTTATATTTCTCGTATGAATTTTCTTGTTAAATTTCTTCACATTTCATCATCAACAACATCATCATCAAAATCAACATCATTATCGCCATTATCTCATTTTTCGCGCCTTATGGAGCATGGAGTACCACTGTACAGTTGTCGTATAGTAGGTCTATCTTTATCACTCTGTATCTTTTCCAACCTCTTTCTTATGTTATTTTTTCTCTCTTTTTACTCTTTCATCATTGTTAAAGTAATCTGTTTTAATCATGGCTTATACTTAAGCGTAACCTCAAATCCCTTTGATTTATTTCACAACCATGTACTATCTTTCGAAACCCACATTAACTCGTTAGAATCTTGGTAAAACACCTGACCACATTAGACGAGTCTTTTTTACTCTGGGAGACGGCAGGCTTGGTAATAGAGATAAGTCTTTCAGGGCTAATCCGCTGTTTAAACAACACGACGGTCACCACCTGGCGAAATAATAACCGGCGCGACAAAGGACTCGGGACGCACACATGAATTATTTTTTGCCAGATGGTAAACTTCGAGAGCCGGCATACTGATTACCTAGCAAGATAGGGAATAAGGAGATTATGGAAACCGTCTCACGACAATGGGCCCCACCATAGCACGCACTTCACGCGAAGCAAACAAATGACAGACGGCGCGTGATTTCTGTATTATGCGGCCAGTCAAAAACCACGGTTTGTCTCGCAAAACGAACCCGTAGCACGGAATTGAAGAGTTGGTTGCGAGAGCCCACCCACTTTAGCGATTGACGTGGATTTCGTACAGCACATCATCATAATGCAAGATGGACACCTCGCTATTGGATTGAAGGCGGAGTCAGACCAACAGGCGACGACATCTGACACATTGGACAACCAGAAATATAACGAGATGTTCGCCAGAACGGCAGTACTGAGTTTTCAAAATCGCGGCGCATAAGTTGTCCGTATCAAATAGCCTGTGTACAGCTTTTCTAATATTTCATTCCTGTGTGGATATTTGATTCACATCTGTGAATTGTAATTTTATAGCGTTCTTAGAGAATTTGCGAAGGGAAAAGGAGGTTAGTAAATCATAAAAATTATTCATGACTTACTTTTTCACTTAGCCTCATAGCTAAATGTGCGAAAGACTGTTTCCATTACTCCTATTCGTAAATGATAAAGCAAATCAAAGATTTTTCCTCTATTTTAATTTGAAGTAATTTATAGGTATATACTTTCATCTAGATTATTAGATCATCATTACAGATTTACATTAGCACACACTTTCATGCGCAATATATTTAACACTTATCATGTGCGCCTCATGTCATACATCATTACCAGAGAATTAAAACAGAGTGATCAGTAGTGAGGAATAAGATCAATGAAGGTCAACCACTGATATTAGCGTGAAACGTTTGAAGCCACTTTGTGTGTCATCAGTCCAGCAGAAGTCTGAGTCTGCACATTACGTATTTAGCGTCTAACCAGAAATGAAGCTAGCAAACCGTACATCTGGATAGCAGAATTCACAAGATATGACATCCTACACTTCCTAAGTTACAAGGAAATCTCGCTCGCATTTGTAAACATTGTAGGCGCAGCATTTTATTAACCTGCTTATCAAGTGCTCACAAGTTGATTCCCTATCCAAAAATCAAGTTCAACTCACTCGAACGTTTACCACATGAGTCAAGCTAAAGCACGCACAAGTTGGTTCTCATATTTATGTAAAGTGCAATTCACTCAAAAGCGTTTTTTATGAATCAAAGTACATACTCACAAGTTGATCATTCTACCTACCAAGATCACTTAGTCACAAGTTGATCCGCCAGACAGCAAGCTCAAATTACCAAGTTCAGCTACTCACTACGTCAGTACATGAAGCGAAGTCATCAACTTTCATCATATATTGCACGACTTAAATTCACTCTGACTAGCTTCATTGCACGAAACTCACTTATTACCAGAAGATCATTTCTTGAACAACTCCAGTCTAGCCAGTGCCTTTCAGAGATCAGACAGCAGACATTTATTTTCCTGAGACAACGGTCAACGGTTTATCAACGCTAGAGAGAGATTTACAAATATTGAAGGACAGTATATCTTCCAAGTTCTCATTTTTACAAAGGTGTTCATCAGTACGTCCTGGTCTTGGAGATAAACCCACACAACATACCATACACTCACATTGGACAGTCTATGCATACCTGTGTATCATCATACAGTGGAGGAGCATTGAGAGACACACAGATAGTGTAGATTGGACATCAGTGTGGTAACACTTAATATATCACACCATCATTTCATTATTCATGTAGCGTGAGGTTTTTATTGGCTCTAGGATCAGTATAGTACCGACAAATACAGAAATAGAAGTTCTGCAGGAAAATGGTGAAGTCCCAGTGTATGAGAGAACTACTGGTATCACTAATTAGTTACGGCTGTGAATGATCTGATCTCGAAAAAATTAGTAGAGTGGAGACAGTCATAAATTGCCACCCCGCTGTGTAACTAACTGTGTTATTAAAATAAGGAAACAGATTTCGTTTAACAATTATAAAATTGACAAGTCGTTCAAATACAATTTCCTTATTTATTAAGTATATACACTATCTACTCTTGTGCTGAAGGGTGGATGTTGAAAAATGGAATGCAATGGATTTGTAAGTTTACAAATGATTTACATATGTTTATATATATATATATTTATATATATATTACAAGTCTTCCAATTATAGGAAACAAATTTATATCAGCTGTGCTGTTAATTAAGTATATATAAAATTTATCAGCTATGCTGTTAATCTTGTCTCTTACTACGCTAAATCACTTTTTCTTCCTTGACCGTTAAATGCTCACAATTGCCGACGGAAATGGTACTAATGTGTACTCATCTCTTAGAACAGTTATGTCCTTCCTAATTTTTTGCACACAACACCCGCTTATGATCGTTTCGTTAGCCCACCCACGACTGAGGGGGACTAAGGATGTAGCTCCGGTGCAATCACTGTGCTCCTGCGAAGTTCCAGGCAGCTGGATTGACTCGAACATACGACCTCAGGTTGGATGACACGAATAAAACCTGTAACCAGTAAAAATAGGGGCTAATTTCTGTCATCAAGCCCACCTATTTCTAGTGTATATGAGATGAGCGTGTGTCTCAGGTGTCTGCATGTAGGATGAATGACAACATGGCTCAGTATGATTTAGCAATAGCGAGACAAGACATGTGTCTACTTGCAAAACATTCTTTCTGATAAATTAATACCTGAATACATCCAATAATATAAATTCAATACAGGAATACATCCGATAATTTGTACACCTGGTACCAGGCCATCTCTGACAAGTGCTATACTGGCTGGTAAAATATATCCTAACAATATTGTTGTGTTCTGATACATTCATAGTAAAACAAAAACTAAAGTTATATTAAATATATACTGACGTAGGCTATTTTCTGTTTTAAATTGGAGTTATATGAGACAATAGATTGGAGTTATATGAGACAATAGATTGGAGTTATATGAGTCCTAACAAGGACTGTTTTGGTTATATTTCAGGTTGGAGTTATATGAGTTAAAGTAACAAGAAGAGACATGGTACGCAACCAGACGATACGTCAAGGCCTTAAATCCCACCCCCTGCAGATCCAAGTAGAACAGTCCCAACTAAGATGGTTTGGCCATGTCTGCAGAATGGGAGAAGATCGGCTACCACGACAAGAATGGGAAACAAAGAGCCAAGGATCCAGACCCCCAGGACGACCCAGAGTCCCCTGGGAGGATAACATTAGACAATCTGTGAAGGACCGAGGACTAGAATGGAACCAGGCCAGGAGGAAGACAGCCGATAGGATAGTCTGGCGCTCTCTCTTCCAAACCTCTACACCTCACGGTAGAAGGGGAACGACTAAGTAAGTAAGTAAGTTATATGAGCCATAAAAAGGACTGATAGGTTATATTTCAGGTTGGTTATCGTCTTCAGCAATCATACCAGGAAAGACAATCATTATACCTGATTCCACAAAATATAATCCTTATACATGATATACATTAATTATATACAGGTGTAGGTATTATAAATGATACTAAACAATACAATCATTATACATGATGTAGGCATATTCTCCTACAAGTTTTTTTAGTAAGTTTACCTACCCTCTAAGATTTATACAAGCCAGATCCCGACTCGACTAGTGAAGCAAGTCTGCCCGGTCAATGCAGGTGAGCAATAAATCAGTCTTGACAGGTTCTCTTCTCCAGTCGGTCGCTAGCTGGCCTTCGTGTTGGTGTGTGTGATTTTGAATAAAATGCGCCCGTTTATAAAGGTAAACTCAGGTAAATGCCAGTGTGTAAGGAAACCTTTTGATTGGTTATCTGCGGTTTCGTACAATCCGTGACCGAGTCCCGAAATACAGGGCTTATGCCTAATTTTATTCTGTCTGCCGCCATCTTGGGGAAACAAGATGGCCGTGACCGCTTCCCGAAATTTTAGGCTTAGAGACTGTTCGTTGATTGGCTGTGCATATGTATTAACGAAGAAGTGGGTTTACACACACGTTTTACGACAATTCACACAGGTTCACTGTCCTTTTCAACGAAATCCATTATTTATATCTCATCTGTGTATGAATTGGCTTTCATCAGCATCACTTTTTATTTTCTACTAACCCTATATGTGTAAGTATTTAATAAATAAACCCAATAACTGTTTTGATCATTATCTAGTTCGTTAATGTATCACTCGTGCTGTCGGTGTTAGATATTTACATAGAGGTAAATTTCTACATTTAGATGAGATTGGGGGCTCTTTCTTTATTGATATCTAACGGCAGAAGCTAAGGTCGTGGGGAAATAGAACACTTTTCGTAATTTACAAGAAAACACTATCTTGTGGAGAGCATTCGCATTCTCTTCTGCTTGACCTTATCTCGAATAAGTCTCTTTCTTTCTTGAGCCAATTTCTGGATAACAAGTTTTTATAACATTCCAAAGGCCATCCACAGCGACAACTACTGTTGTAGTTGCACTTATATACATGTAGTAAAGTGAATCCGTATCACAACACGCTCAAATTCCCCGCTTAAAACGAACTAGCTATCGTAATTTTAAATCTATAAATAACTACAGTATTTGAAATTTGTCTGAGGGTCTAGTCAAATTTACCGCCAACATTTAACTAAGAGTATTTGAATTTTTCTAAGAAAACAAGTTAAAAGTTACCACCCCCCCTCACACACCCTTCCCAATATTTATCGAAAGACGTAGTAAAATTTAACAACCAATCAAATCGTTACCTCTTTTTTGTAGAACAAAAAAATTTTTGGTTGAAGTAGACATAATGCCTATTTTGAGTTTTTGACCGAACTTAAATAATTTATTTCTTGATAACTAAAGATACTTGAAATGCAAGAGATATCTCAAATTATAGCGCTGATATTGCTAAACATATAAACATAAAGGTTCCCTCATAATAATATTATCTTAACTTAGTAAAATTTAATTTAGTGATATTTTCATATCAGGGTAAAGGCACATTTAATTACTTAAAAATTACCCAGATGAAAAGGCTAAGGAATAATTAAAGGAAACCTATATAGGACGATAGAGGGCAATTGGCCGTTTAGTTATCACTTTTGATAATTAAAATCGGTCTATAAATAACTAAGATATATAATATACAAATTTAGTCAGATTAACAAACACACTTAAACTCGCTCAAGTTTATAGTCCCCCAAAAATAGTTAACTTTTTTGACTCGTCTTCTGATTGGTTGAGGGTAGGGTGATAAAAATTAACACCTCCTTGTAAAATCAGGCCATTGTATTTTGAAAAGCCATGCCAAGCTGACATCAGCGTGAAGACTTTGTGACCAAGCCTTTGCCGTCTGGACTAGAAAGCAGTGTTAAAACCTTTTTACTGCTAGTCAAGCTTGTGTATGTGATTATTCTTTACTTGGGGGTAAGACAGATAATTTTATTTGTATATTTTATTAACGTGTAACAGGCATTGTGTGTGCCATAGTTTTACTTCGATACTGCCTAGATGGGAGAGTTTGTGTCACGACGACCTAAGTAAGAATGTACCTAAGCAGACTTATTGTGAAGTGAAATAAATGTGTAAAAATGTTTGGCAATTGGCCTTACCAAATTGCGACTGTAAGTGAGTGTTAATAAATTGATATCGGCTTCTGGAGTGCCACAATGTTTAAATATTATATAAAATCATGTAGGGAATGTTAGAACGAAGTTATCAACAGGTTACAGTGCTAGATTATGCACACCATGACTATTGTATGGAAGACAAACCCGAATGATGGACATTGGCTTTGAATCAACACTGAAGAAGAGTGATTACACGAAACTGATTGTAGACAACGGAATATAGAGTCTGGTGCAATTTGTCAGCACAATGGGCTGACCCAGGTAAGCTTTAGATTTATTAGGGATGAAAGAGATGAGACAGATCTACAAGGGATGGATTATTCTTATTCCAGGTTGAATTACCAAGTACTACGTTGCTGCCATAACCTGAGTGAAGAACATATGGGAGAGGAGGCTCATGATACAGTTTGAAGCCAAAACCCTTATCTTTATCTAGAAGGCGCAACTTTTGGTGATGCTGAAGTACTTGAGAAAACAGCAGCAACTATATTTTACCAGATAAGTCCGTTAGCCGTCTCTGGCGGTTCATCCCAAAACCACAGTTCATATTATAAAACTTATTTCCTGGGGAATGATGACACTAAGTAGACTGATATTGAAAGAGTGGTGATCGTATCCAACATAGTAACAAGAACAGAGGGTTTAGTCATTCCAGTGACTTTTGTTTACAGACATGGACAGAGTGTCTAACATATTCATTTCTAGTTTGTAAATATCCTTTTCTTGATTTTTAAGAATTCCTGACCCCCATAAAGATTGAGGTACAGGAACAATAAATTGTAAATAACTTTTCAAACAGTCTTATTTACTTAATTTTCATTGAGTTAAAGTTCTGTTTTGAAATTAAATACATTTAAAACATTACCCTAGACACCTTGCCATAAAACACCACACAGATAACATACTCTTGGTGAGATCTCAAGAGGTAGCGGATAGGGACACAGAGAACTTCATCATCATCCTTCTTTACTCTGGGAACTTACATAGCTGGACCTCACCTTGATTGTCTATACACCCTTGCTCTTTTCAGAGAAGGGGGTATTACTTATAAGACCAGTCTCTTATCTGGCACTATCCTGGTATCCTCTGATACACCTATTTGTCCAGGATAGCTTATATTTAGTAACATCAAAACCTCTTATCACAATACACTTACAACAAGGGCCAACACGCTTGAATTCCGCTAGGCTCTTTATATATTTTGTCGGCGTCTGTGGCCTAATGGATATGAACGCAGTTTCATAATCCAGATATACCAGGTTCGAAACCTGCTGCAGGCGGTTTGGTAGCAAATCGCTTTGTGTGGATTTTTAACAATGGTATAAGCGCCGTACCGCTCAGAAAGCAATGGCAAACTACTGAATGAAAAAAATTGCCTAGAAAAATCACAAACAGCCAATAAAAGCTGGGGTTGATTGCCACGTCCTGTAAAGCAACTAACTTTATATATTTAAAAACCAACGCTGCTTATTCTGTTCTCAGATTTCTTCATTTCTCAATACTCAATCTTGATGACATTGCTACCAAGGAAACTGGACTCTTTTATATTTCCTCACTTGCCTCAGCAAAATTGATTTGTTGCATATTTTTTTAAACAGTCATCTTCATTATCTTGATTTTGTTTCTGCTTATTTTCAGGCCCGCTATAATAAAATTTTTTACTTACAACATAAATGTTCGTGTGCTATTACATATTCATACCACGTGACTCACACAGTTCCCTATTTTATGTTCTCAATAAAATGATATGCCGCCGTAATCTGGCTTCAAATAAAATTAATCCCTTCCGGCTTTCGTATACATAGACTGGCTATCCTTTTACAAAATGAACTGTAAACGTTTAAACAGAGGGCTCCTGACAAAAAATGATTTCCCTTACACGAGAAAGCCAAGAACTGAATCACCTACACCGATAGCCATAGCGAGATATTTTTCCGTTTGCGGGTTTTCCCTTCTTGTGGCGATGAGTTATACAACATTCCCCAGTCTTACGCTGTTCGATATGCGCTTTTTTCGATATAACGCTGTTTCTATTGTATGACATATGCCCGTTATATACGTAAAAAATTCTATCATACGCTGTGCACACAATTCCGTGGGAGGCAGAAATATAACTTTCAAGTTCATTCAGGATGGTGAGATAACCAAGAAGCATTGCCATTGCTAGTATAACGAAACATGACACCAAAATGGAATGCAGTTTTATCGTAATCCGTAACATAGAATACGATCTTAATTGCTACAAAGTGTTTCTTGACGAGAAAAAGAGTGGCAAAGCAAAGCAAGCTCGTGACAACTGTATCCACAAACGAAGGAAAAACAGCGATTAAATTCCTATAATAGTTTTTAATAGTTTTTTTTTAAGTACAGTACATACATAATATTGTGTGTGTGGTCAATATGTTTGATAATTATATGTAGTTAATAAATGTTGTTTGCTATTTCGGTTTTTTTTTTTTGTATCACTTTTTATTTAATTTTTTACAGCTTTCTGGTCATTGGGAACGAAATAATTTGTTTTCTATTAATTCTTATTAGAAATCAAGTTTTGTTTAACGCTTTTTGGGATAGCGCTCAATTTTTCAAGAACGAATTAACAGCGTTAAGCGGAGTAATTGCTGTAATCACAACCCGTTAACTAGATCAATCCTGAAACATTTAACCTACAACTAATGACGCATTTAGTCATTTTTTCCCGGGTCGTGCAATTCAGACTAACCTCTACACCTCACGGTAGAAGGGGAACGACTAAGTAAGTAAGCAATTCAGAAGAAAGGGCCTCCTGTTCGGTGGCTCAATTTTGGCAGCCTCCCTCGATAAGGTATGTTGTTTTAATACATCCTAAATGATATTGAGCGTGCTGTTCGACATGAGAATTAACATCCTGAAAATAAGTATGTAATCTAACGGTTATAAGCGCAACACAACGAGCGTCTGCGCCACCAAGCACATATTAGGAAAAACTCTATCATTGGGGGTGGGGTTTGAACTCAGAAGCCTCCCTCTAAATGTACTACCCACTACAACGGCTCCTGAGACTGACGCCTACCACTACCAGGTGCCTCTCTACCAGGCTGTTTCCCCTATAAATATTATTGATATTCCATTTTTAGGTTTTATTGGATTTAAAAAACAGAATTACCTACGTTGTTTCTGTTTTGGAATAAACAGATGTGACCCATTTTTAACATGATTGTCTCATTCCATTCTGCAACCCAGACAGTGAAGACGCAGCAATAGAGAACGCAGTCAGCGACTCATAGCTTGACTGCCTGCGTCAGGACCAGCGAACCAGAGCTGGTCAAGGCCGCACTCCACCTCCACGTGGTGGTCCTGGAAACAGTCTGCAGCAGTGCAGTCTGGCTGAGCGAGTGTGGATCGAAATGGGAAGGCAAACCCGGTCCTAAAAAATGCCGTGCAGAAGTCGGATGTGTCGACCGAAAGGTGCAAATATCACAGCTAAGGCGTAAACAGACACAACGCAACCACCGTCCTTTTCAGGACGAACGAGGAAGAAGGAAGAAGAAGAAGACAGTTGTAAGACAAGATATGAATTACAAGTTTTACAAGAAAATTGTGAATTATTTTTCTTCGGCTCCACGTAGCGTGAGAAAGTTAAAGAAATTAGTAATGCGTAGTTCTGAGACTGAATATTTTTTTCTAATGCAGAATTACAGGTAGTGGATTCTTTAAACAAGAAAAAAAGGTAATCCCACACATCAGATACTGCCAGTGGGAAGTGAAGTGTTATAGACTTCACTATGCTATGTCCAGCTTTGAGAGATGAGGTGACCAGTTCCTTTCATGGCTGCTTTTGCCTTCCGTAACTCAAAAGTAGAGTCAGGTACCCATTTACTGCTGGGTAGACTGGTGCGTGACGCAACTGTGTTTGAAACCCGGTACCTTTGCCGCGAGAGGCCAGCGTTGTAACCACTAAGCCAGTCTGACGCTATTGGATACATTCTTTAAAAAAAAATATTTAATGAAGCACTTGGGCATAGTAATAAGATAACGCTTATTTGGAAAAGTCAATCGGCAGTCACAGACGAAGATGACAGATGAAAAAATTACACCTGAACACAGAAAAACGTAACATCAAGACTAAGTATCAATACAATAAACACATTTCTTCACTTTTGTGAAATTAAAAAGAAGAACAAAAATGGGCCCAACTTGTAATTAGTTTTCTGTATTTTTGCTCAGTAGCGAGGACTGTTGTTCATTCATTCATTCCTAACTTTTTATCTACCGAAGGAGCATAGGCCATTAACAGACTCAACTATCCTCGTGCCATCAGCTCAAGGCTCTCAATGTCCGTCTATACCTGCCTCACTTTCCCCTGGGGGATTCCAGAATAAGGACTGGCGTGTAATGCTATCAGCATGTTTCCTCAGTGTGTGTCCTATCCATCGCCAGCGTCTGCTTCTAATGTCTTGTGTCAATGGCACTTGTCTAGATCTTGTTGTCAGTCCCACATTGGTGATCTTGACGAGCCATATCAATCCTTCTATTCTACGCAAACACTTATTTATGAAAGCCTCTAACTTGTTGGTTGTTGTTTTTGTTGTTCTCCACTTTACGTCCATATGTCCTGCTAATTTGCCCTTAAAGTAAGACGAGCCTCTCGTCTGCTTGAAAACACTTGGTGATCACTTACGTAATATGAGCTGCGCAAACAATGACATTTGTACCAGTTTGTAAAGGCAGACACAAACAATAACAGAACCTGCACTTCTGGCCTTTCCTGGACGACCTTTGCTGTTTAGCTAAGGAGATAACGTTTGTGGGTATGTTGTTTTGCACACTTAGTGCCATAAAGTGCAATTCAAACACACCCATTCCGGAATCCATGTTATCCTGCCTTGCGTTCGTAGTAAAAGATTATGGACATGTTTAATGTACAAGACCTTTAGGACCTCAGCACTGCACAGAGAGAAAGATAGACAGAGAGAGAGAGAGAGAGAGAGAGAGAGAGAGAGAGAGAGAGAGAGCTGGATCTAGGTTACTTAGTTATTTCTGATAAAGTCAGTGAGTTGGGCACATTATGGATTCTCCTTTTTTTCCTTCCTGGTTTTAAATGAAAATAGAATATACAGAAAAAGAATTACCAATATAAAAGATAACACCTCACGGATAGTGATAACATCTTATGAAAATACCTCTTTGAGATTAAGAATGGAATGTGCTTACCAAATACATTGTTACAACAAAATATGACAGAATATTTGGAGCAGAAAATTCTTATGAATGAATATGGGGGTGGAAAGGGGGAAGGACTTGAAATATATACATGTTACCTTCATACTGGTGTATCTTTGTTACTGTGTGCATGTGAGTCTTGAGCACTCATAAAACAAATAACATAATTATTGAGAGGTAGATGCGCTGTGGTGGGAAGATAACATTAAGAGGTGGACAGAAAAGTATCTTTCATAGCGCTCCCTAAAGACAAGAAACAGAAGACGTTGAACCGTCGCAGCCGACCTTCGATGTAGAGATGGCAGGTGATGATGAGCCAAGATGGGATTTCTCAAAAGAACGGTAATAATTCAATGGACAGTTAAGATAACCAATGAAGAATGCTTGAGAAAAACTCACGAAATACCCACTCACACAGAGGCATGTACATAAGCACGCTCGCAGATTCCTCCAGAACACAGACATCCCCGCACACATACATATATATATATATATATATATATATATATATATATATATATATATATATATATATATATATATATATATATATATATATATATATATTCTATAAATCAACCATATCGATTGGAGGCCGACCTCTGTGCAACCTACGTTTTGCTGATGATATTGATCTGATAGCTGGATCAGAATCAGAACTTCAAGACCTTACCTCTAGACTGGAGCAAGTAACAAAAACGTATGGGATGGAAATTAATATAGAAAAAAGCAAGATATTGGTGAATAGCCATAAGAAACATGTTCCGACCAACATTACCTTAAATGGGCAAACGTTAGAAGAAGTTAACACCTTTAAATATCTCGGGTCCACTATATGTAGTGATGGAAGATCAATTAAAGAAATCAAGACAAGACTTGAGATGGCCTCAGCTGCCATGACAAGGTTGAATGTGATCTGGAAAAGTAACATCAGTTTTCCTGTGAAGATCAAATTATACAAATCACTTGCATTATCTATTCTCTTGTATGGGTGTGAGAGCTGGACACTCACTGCAGATACGGAGCGAAGGATTCAGGCTTTCGAGCATAAATGTTATAGAAGAATTTTGCGCATTTGCTATAAAGAGCACAAAACAAATGTCTATGTTAGAGAGAAGATAAACACCTATGCAGGCCATCAAGAACCACTTTTGTCAATAGTGAAACGTCGAAAGCTTGCCTGGTTTGGGCATGTAACTCGTCATGACTCCCTTTCGAAAACGATCCTTCAGGGAACAGTCGAAGGTAAACGGAGAAGAGGAAGGCAGAGAAAATCCTGGGCTGATAACATCAAAGAATGGGCAGGACACGGTTTTTCCACACTTGTAAGCATTGCTGAGGATAGAGAGCAGTGGAGGATCCTGTCTGCTGATGCTTCCACCATGGCACCCCTACGACCCATGACGGGTTACGGGCTGAGATGAGATGATATATATATATATATATATATATATATATATATATATATATATATATATATATATATATATATATATATATATATATATATATATATATATATATACGCGCCGGCTGGCGTAAGCGATAATTCCTGTCCATAGCTTTCTGTCCACAATTATTTTCATTGATGCCGTTGTTGAATGTTTTCCTTGTCACGCTGTTTATTTCCAGAGAATCTCTGATGAGACAAGGAAAGAATAAGACGTAGACATGTTCTACTAACGACTAATACGAGTTTGTGAATAAAAGTAGCAACACCTCCACGTAAAACAAGTTGATATGAGAACCACTGCCACAAACAAGAGCATGTGAATGCTTAGTACAGGCTTTCTGCGAGGGAATCAGCTACAGTGGTGACTCCATGCTTCATAAGGAACAAAAATAAAAAATAAATGAATGATGATGGTGTTAATTTGTCCACTATCATCTCTCTCTCTCTCTCTCTCTCTCTCTCTCTCTCTCTCTCTCTCTCTCTCTCTCTCTCCAAAAATAAAGTTCGTTCGTTCTCTCTCTCTCTCTCTCTCTCTCTCTCTTTCTCTCTATCGAGTTCTATCTCTTTTCCCATCAACCTTTCCCATTGTCCAGGCATTTTCCAGCTTTCCTTTTTTCATTGCATGCATAGAGATTGTGAACCGCCTCATTCCGTTATGTTTAATAAGCCTGCATTATACATAGCCTCTTTCAAGACATCCTCTGAACTCTATTTAGCTGTTTGAAATATATTGTACTTTGTTGTGTAAAAATCATCTCAGTGTGGCCCCCTGATGACAGAATTGTTTGATTTACTTTACGTTTCACAAATCTGGACGTGACACCACTGGGAGGAATGTACTTAGATAAATGCGCATGCGCTGAACTCGTTATGTGAATACGTTTGGCTGTCCCCAAAATAACTAGAGTTGTCCATTCTTGGTATTAGGTGATGTTACCATCGCCTTCAGCGAAACTAAAATAACTCCGTGAAATAATTATCACCACACTCATTACAACATCTGAATCGGAAGGCGTTTCTCTATAATGAAGCGTGTGAGAACTCAGAGAACACGATAAGCAGCGAACGGCTAAATAAAATACTCTGTCGATGACATCGACAGCGGACGAACCAATAAATTCGACCCCAGACTTTAGCACTAAAGTCATTGAACACTTTGCACGATTAAAGAACAGGCGGGACAATTCTTTTTTACATGACTGTGGCGGTACGTCTTAATTTGTGCGTGTACTTTTGTGCGTGTACTTTTGTGCGCTCTCTCACTTTTTAATCAACTCCGGCAGTATCACTTCTTTTTCTTCATTTTTCTCGCACCGATCATCGTTTTTATTTGGCATAATTTTTGCCTTGTCATTCATTTTTGCTCTACGTTCGATCAGTAAAGTTAAATCTCTAACACTTCAATCCTCGACTGTTTGTGTTACACTAGGTTTATTGACCCGGCAGCGATAATATTTTATCAAGTATTATCAGGCTGACCATCTTTTCAAAGCGACTGTGCCTGTTTATTCAAGCTTGCATTGTGCACGGTCTATGAATAGAACCCATATTGTGTGGCTAATCTGGCAGAGATCCGTCTAGCGAAGCACAGGTGGTAATGCGTAATTTATTTCCGCTTAGACCATCCCTGTGTGTAATTATCTCAGATAATCTGTCTGGAAACTCAAGATTTGTTGACGTTACGCCAGGAACACATGGTCACAATATGGTGAGAGGCAGATGGGTGCAGCAGGAAGTCTTACACAATGATATGACATCACTGAAAAGGTCACGTGTGGATATTAAATTTAATATTTTGAAACACGCGCGGGGATATTTTAAAATGAAACACCCAACCCAGTGCTAGAGAGATTTGATTGGTTTGAAGTGAGAGCCGGAATATACAATGAATTCTATTGGAACATTCGGCGGAAACACAATCTGTGATTTGCACCGAGAATATAGTGAGATGAAAACACAGACACAGATCACACAGAGAGACTGCAGCGCACAAGTCATATCAGCGACTCCTAAAAGCCAGAAAGAAAAAGGAGACATTGGTCTTTGAAATTCCACAACTATAAGTAACAGATCGAGTATTGAGCAACTTTGGACTTCACAAGTAGACCCACATTTTTAATACAAGACTGGAAACTTAAAGGGGCCAGGACTTTAATTAACAAGACTGGAATCCTAGGAATTTTTAACAAGTCATAGAGGAATTAAACACACGTTTTCCCAGGCCAGAGCTTTCGCAGAACGTCCGCCGTCAGAGGAGTTAACTCTAATTTCCCAGATCAAATCACAGAAGAATTAAACCAAAGTTTTCCCATGCCAGGATTTTGCAGAACATCCGCCGTCAGAGGAATTAATTCTAATTTCCCAGAGCAAGTCATAGAGGGATTAAACAAGTTTTCCCAGGCCAGGATTTTGCAGAACACCCGCGGTCAGAGGAATTAACTCTAATTTCCAGACTTAACTGGTTTCGAAGCTTCTAATACAGAGCTGTGTCCAGTCTAAATATGTGCAAGGAGATTGTGTATTCCCAAAATTTTGAGGTAAGTATAAATAATTTATTTACTAATGCAAATTCTACAGGTTTCTTGCTAAGTGGTTATATACAAGGCTGGTAACCTCAACATATGAAAATAGTATATGCATGAACCACTACTGCAAGAGCTGGTGATGGTTTCTGACTAGTCGTCCAGGAAACCCGACAACAGAGCGACCCCAGACTCCGGCGGGAGTCGTTGTCGCAAAATTGGTTTCAAGTCATTGCAAATGAGTTCAGTTAGATTTATAAACCCATCTACGATCGAGTGACCGCTTTCAAAATGGCGGCGTATCAGCGAAATGTGTATCGGACAGAGGAAATCGCCAACGATAAAATAAAACGAAGGGAATCCGTATGAAAAGGATTTTACATTTCAGTACAGGGAAGGATGGTGTATAACTGCATATAAGATGGAAAGGTAGGAAGTTCTCATTTACGGAGATATATGCGTATTTCGGCTGCCCACAGTTACGTTTAAAGCATGTAAACCCACTTTTGTTCTAAATATTAAAATCAACAAATAACAGTTTGGGAATTTACATGGATAGGAAGATAGAGTTTTATCAGCTGTATAAAACTAGATAAGATGGAACAATATGGATATTATATATGCCGAGAATGATAAAGGCAAAATTTCAGTCGACGCACAGATCGGCCGAAATCACTGTTCGGGAAGGATTTTTCAGGTTAGGTTTAGGCTGTGACGTCGGTACTCTCCGATACGTCCGCGCTTTGCGTATAAGTAGCGGATCGGTAAACTGAGAGAGATACACAACGAAAGAGGTTTGAGCCAGACTGGAGACAGAGTTTCGCCACTATCCATGAATTGTGAGCGGATCGCCAGAAACATTTTTAAGTCCAGTATCTGAAGTCTGAGGGTAAGCGAAATTATGATAACTACCGTGTATAATATTTGTTATTTCAGGTTCATATAGAATTCACAAACTATGCCTGTATAATAGTCATTGATATAATGTATTGTATTTTTAATATGATCTAACATGTACATTGTGGATGATTGTTGCTTGTACAAAAATTAATCACAAATAGCCCCACGGCCAAATGAAGATATATTTATCATATTGCTTTATCGCTTACGAAGATAAAGGCAGTCCCATGGCAGAGATTGTCATAGGGAAATGAAGTGTTAGAAACTTCATCATGGAAGATCCCAGTTACGAGGCTAAGGTGACTAGTCCCCTTCCTCGCTGCCTTTGCCTTCCCTAGTTCGAGCGCACAACTTTGTACCCATTTACAGCTGGTAAACTTGAGTGTTCTATAGCCAGTTTCAGTAGAAAGCAACCTGATCACGTGGTCACTCACTTTCTTTATTTATGTATTACTTTTGTGTAGATGCTAAGGATAGCATCAGTATTTGAATTTGTACTTGATATGATTTGGAAGGATCAAGTTATAGCATATGAAGGGATGTATAGGAGCGGAATAAACCAGATGATGTTTATTACTGATATGTTAATATTAATTCTATATCATTGAAATGATGTTACTTGCTATGACTGTATAACTTTGACACCTGATGACTGACTTGTCTGACTTATGTGCTAGTCAGTTACACTTAATTGACATGTTAAAATTAATGCTATATCACTGAAATGATGTCCTTACTTACTATGATTGTATAACGGTGACATCTGATGACTGACTGGTCTGACATCTGTGCTAGTCAGCTACAAGTCTAGCCAGATAATAGCCAAGGCTGATATGTTGCAGGTTCCATGAAATAACTCAAACCAGACTGTCCAGTATCAGAAGCCGGTGCAGTTCATCCGAGGCAATCCCACAAAAGTGCAGGACCCCAAAGAGTGAACTTCAACTGGTCATTGGCATCCCTACTGTTGGGCCTACCAAGTCTGATATCAGCAAAAGACAGTTTCAGCAGTACCAAGTTGGAAAGATAAGTGTCCTGTTTGACACTGACCACCTATACATGTGAAACAGCCAATAGTTCAAAACAATAATTAACCATACAGAAACTCAGTCAACTGATGACAGTTATCCTTAAATTCAAAGGACTAATAACAGTGATTTCAGTAACTTTATTATTTAAGATCTTGAAGTCTAAACAGACAATAATAGTAATTGTGTGAATATTTTTATATATATGTGTATACTCTTTTCCAACTAGTAGAAATAGAATATTAGTGTAATTATTAAACTATTTTAACTGTACCTGAGGATTTATTCACTTCTTCCATTTGTGGTTTCAGTGAATGTTCATTTTATTATCCCCTAGAATATAAGGAATCATAAGATAGTCATAGGGAGGAGACACCTTAAATCCTGGTACTACTTCTTACCAACTGGGCCAGGGTTTTTACAGTCTGACTATTTTTATGATAACAATACACCAGTGCTCATTTCTAAGACTGGGGTATTACTTGTAAGGTCAGAACTCTTTACTGGCATACTCTTACATAATATATACTTTTAAATAACCTCCCGCTACAGTGGGGGCTCGTCTGCGGGATATATCTTTGATATTCCTGAGCCATCTTTCTATTTCTGCTGTGTAGGAAATTTGCTTTTTTGAACAAATTTTTTTTTGGAAAGAGTAAACATAATAGGAAATAATTATATTTTTTGTAGGAGTACCATTGAGTACAGATAAGACAGCTGTTTCATATATGGTGAAGTCAGTTTAATTAACTTTAATTTTAAATAAGTTAATTATATTGTAGTAAATTAGTTTGAGTAAGATCTCTTGCCCTACTAGACTACAGATACATCATGGCTGACTTGGTCAAATTTAGGTCTGCTACACTGCAGGTGGGAAAAGAGCTTGGCATGGATGGTGACGCTCTGATCCGGTATGTCACGACGGAATGTGAAAAGTACACCGAGAGAGA
Source organism: Oreohelix idahoensis (assembly GCA_024509875.1). Lineage (NCBI taxonomy): Eukaryota > Metazoa > Mollusca > Gastropoda > Stylommatophora > Oreohelicidae > Oreohelix > Oreohelix idahoensis. The sequence continues at coordinate 157,860 of JAMPIV010003137.1, forward strand.
AGCAAAGCAATTGGAAGCAGAAAGAGAAGCCAAGAAATTGGAAGCAGAAAGAGAAGCCAAGAAATTGGAAGCAGAAAGAGAAGCCAAGAAATTGGAAGCAGAAAGAGAAACAAAGAAATTAGAAGCAGAGAGAGAAGCCAAGAAATTAGAAGCAGAGAGAGAAGCCAAGAAATTAGAAGCAGAGAGAGAAGCCAAGAAATTAGAATTAGAAGCAGAGAGAGAAGCCAAGAAATTAGAAGCTGAGAGAGAAGAAAGGAGGTTACAAGCAGAGAGAGACCATGAGCTGAAAATGAGACAGCTTGATCTTGAACTTCAGGCTGGGACTATCACCCATGGTAATAGCTCACCTCATTCTGCGAATAGCTCTTTTCAGAACACAGCAAATGGGGCCATGAATTTCCACCTAGATCCATTTGTTGAAAAGGAGGACGCAATTGAGTCGTACCTGGATAGGTATGAAAGGCTAGCCTCTACATATGGACTGGAAAAGGAGAAATGGAGTTTAAAGTTATCTCAGGGATTGAGAGGTATTGCATATGATGTGTTTCTGAAACTCCCCAAAGAAGATCAGGAAAATTATGAAATACTAAAGCAAGCCTTACTGATCCGGTATGAAAAGAACTCTGGGGCATATAGGAAGAAATTTAGAACTTCCAAACCTCTACCTGGAGAAACATATAACCAGTTCTCAGCTAGGCTAGAAACGTATTTGTTGAAATGGAGTAGTTTAGGTAAGTATCAGAAAACCTACGAGGATCTGAAAGAAATGGTTATGTTAGAACAAGTGAAAGATTCCATGTCTCAAGAAATGAGGAAATTCCTTATGGAACAAGGAGCAGAGAGGCTGGAAGACATTTTGAAATGTGCAGAGAGATACCAAGCAGCTCAAGCTGAATTGGTAGGAACAAAAAGGAAGCAGGTAGAAGGATATAAGCCACCACCGCAGAATACCGATTTTGACCAGATGGATCAACCATACAGAAACAAGCAAAGATTTGATAATAAGGACAAGAACCCTCAGACTCAGGAAAATAAACCCTACAAACAGGGAGCTAAGTGGTGCAAATTTTGTAAGATGAGCAACCACAACACGGATGAATGTGGGAGGAAAAAACCCCTTCATCATGCTGCATGTCTACAGGTGAGGACTTCTGTTAGGAAGGAACTGACTGTGGGTCAGAATAGCCTCCATCACCCACCTACCCAGGAGATAGTGACTGTGAATGGCAAACAAGTCACAGGAATATATGACACAGGTTTGTCCTATGACGCAGTCGTGTGTGCATCTCTGGTGTGCCCTGAACAAATCACCACAGAAACAGTAGAGATTCAAGGGCCACTAAAAGGAACATCACCCCTTACATTACCCATAGCAAAGATTCATGTCAGTTGTCGCTATGTGGAAGGGGAGATAAATGCAGCTGTGATAGATGATCCCTTTTACCCCCTAATGTTGGGGCGTAAATATGTTTTCTTAGGAGACCCCGTAAAACCTATGGTTATGGCAGGAATCCAGACCAAGGCTGACTCCAGGAACATAGAGAGGGACACCAACGTAAAATTTCATTCAACTGAAATGAAACGGGCTCAAGAAGCAGACAGCACGTTGAAGCCTTGTTTTGGCAAATTATCAAAAACACATAAAGCTCCAAGGAAAGGACATTTCTATATGGAACATGGACTCTTGTACAGGAAAGCTGGAAGAGGGACGAAAAGTCATGGTCAAATTGTTGTACCATCCACCTATAGGAATAAGGTTATAGGCTGGGGACACATATCAACTTTGAGTGAACACCTGGGTAATGGTGCCACAAAACAAAGAATAGCCACCCAGTTCTACTGGCCAGGTATTACGGAAGACATAAATCAGTATGTACATTCCTGTCCAGAGTGCACCTATGTAGATTCAGAAAGTCGACGGAAGAGTCTTCATCAAAAATCTACAAGCAAACCAGCAATCAGGGGTACTCCCGAGATTTGCACGGGAGGGGAAAGAAAACATCCCACACAGGTTCAATTGCAGTCTGAACCCCATGCGCTGGAAAAAAGGAACAAATCACGTAGCGAAAATCAAACACCTACGGATTTGCGAGGGAAAACCACATCCAACTATCAACGAAAAGAGGGCGGTAAACTTCATGGGAAACCTACCGACCCCGTTTCACCAGCAGTAAGAGCCTGGATGAAAAGCCGTACAGGAAGAAGAGAGATAGTAAAGGATGAATATATTCTTGGAAAACAGAATGTGGGCGCAGATTTTCTAAGTCGCCATCCCACAGAGCTTGAGGAGGATAGAAAGAAGGAAAACTAACCTCGGAATGGTCGATTTGCAATTGTCTTGTACCCAATAGTTAAGCTAGATATCATCCAGCTTAAAATATGGGGGAGCTATGTCGCAAAATTGGTTTCAAGTCATTGCAAATGAGTTCAGTTAGATTTATAAACCCATCTACGATCGAGTGACCGCTTTCAAAATGGCGGCGTATCAGCGAAATGTGTATCGGACAGAGGAAATCGCCAACGATAAAATAAAACGAAGGGAATCCGTATGAAAAGGATTTTACATTTCAGTACAGGGAAGGATGGTGTATAACTGCATATAAGATGGAACGGTAGGAAGTTCTCATTTACGGAGATATATGCGTATTTCGGCTGCCCACAGTTACGCTAAAAGCATGTAAACCCACTTCTGTTCTAAATATTAAAATCAACAAATAACAGTTTGGGAATTTACATGGATAGGAAGATAGAGTTTTATCAGCTGTATAAAACTAGATAAGATGGAACAATATGGATATTATATATGCCGAGAATGATAAAGGCAAAATTTCAGTCGACGCACAGATCGGCCGAAATCACTGTTCGGGAAGGATTTTTCAGGTTAGGTTTAGGCTGTGACGTCGGTACTCTCCGATACGTCCGCGCTTTGCGTATAAGTAGCGGATCGGTAAACTGAGAGAGATACACAACGAAAGAGGTTTGAGCCAGACTGGAGACAGAGTTTCGTCACTATCCATGAATTGTGAGCGGATCGCCAGAAACATTTTTAAGTCCAGTATCTGAAGTCTGAGGGTAAGCGAAATTATGATAACTACCGTGTATAATATTTGTTATTTCAGGTTCATATAGAATTCACAAACTATGCCTGTATAATAGTCATTGATATAATGTATTGTATTTTTAATATGATCTAACATGTACATTGTGGATGATTGTTGCTTGTACAAAAATTAATCACAAATAGCCCCACGGCCAAATGAAGATATATTTATCATATTGCTTTATCGCTTACGAAGATAAAGGCAGTCCCATGGCAGAGATTGTCATAGGGAAATGAAGTGTTAGAAACTTCATCATGGAAGATCCCAGTTACGAGGCTAAGGTGACTAGTCCCCTTCCTCGCTGCCTTTGCCTTCCCTAGTTCGAGCGCACAACTTTGTACCCATTTACAGCTGGTAAACTTGAGTGTTCTATAGCCAGTTTCAGTAGAAAGCAACCTGATCACGTGGTCACTCACTTTCTTTATTTATGTATTACTTTTGTGTAGATGCTAAGGATAGCATCAGTATTTGAATTTGTACTTGATATGATTTGGAAGGATCAAGTTATAGCATATGAAGGGATGTATAGGAGCGGAATAAACCAGATGATGTTTATTACTGATATGTTAATATTAATTCTATATCATTGAAATGATGTTACTTGCTATGACTGTATAACTTTGACACCTGATGACTGACTTGTCTGACTTATGTGCTAGTCAGTTACACTTGAATGACATGTTAAAATTAATGCTATATCACTGAAATGATGTCCTTACTTACTATGATTGTATAACGGTGACATCTGATGACTGACTGGTCTGACATCTGTGCTAGTCAGCTACAAGTCTAGCCAGATAATAGCCAAGGCTGATATGTTGCAGGTTCCATGAAATAACTCAAACCAGACTGTCCAGTATCAGAAGCCGGTGCAGTTCATCCGAGGCAATCCCACAAAAGTGCAGGACCCCAAAGAGTGAACTTCAACTGGTCATTGGCATCCCTACTGTTGGGCCTACCAAGTCTGATATCAGCAAAAGACAGTTTCAGCAGTACCAAGTTGGAAAGATAAGTGTCCTGTTTGACACTGACCACCTATACACGTGAAACAGCCAATAGTTCAAAACAATAATTAACCATACAGAAACTCAGTCAACTGATGACAGTTATCCTTAAATTCAAAGGACTAATAACAGTGATTTCAGTAACTTTATTATTTAAGATCTTGAAGTCTAAACAGACAATAATAGTAATTGTGTGAATATTTTTATATATATATGTGTATACTCTTTTCCAACTAGTAGAAATAGAATATTAGTGTAATTATTAAACTATTTTAACTGTACCTGAGGATTTATTCACTTCTTCCATTTGTGGTTTCAGTGAATGTTCATTTTATTATCCCCTAGAATATAAGGAATCATAAGATAGTCATAGGGAGGAGACACCTTAAATCCTGGTACTACTTCTTACCAACTGGGCCAGGGTTTTTACAGTCTGACTATTTTTATGATAACAATACACCAGTGCTTATTTCTAAGACTGGGGTATTACTTGTAAGGTCAGAACTCTTTACTGGCATACTCTTACATAATATATACTTTTAAATAACCTCCCGCTACAGTCGTGATGAGTAATGAGTTATGATTACATCACATGAGCCAAAGGTGTAACATATTATCTTGTGAGATTTATGTACCTTTTTAATTGTAATTCAGACAAATCATTATTCACGCACTCCAGACGCAATTTCCTAGTTAACACCCAGAAGGATATTGGTGAATTTTCATCATATTCTCTGAGTTAGACTGTGTGCTCGGGAATTTAATTCTTATGAGAGGTTAACATTGGTGGGTGGAGCGCACGACAATGGTCCTTTAAGTTTGCGGCGAACAAATGTACTTAGCAGGCATTTGTTTCTTTCTATTTGTCTAAAGTTCGTGGTTACAAGCCATCAGACGATTTGTGGTAATCAGACCGCTATTGTGAAGGAAAAGCATCCACCTTAACCACCTACAGTGGAAGAGAGTGTGAATAAGGCTTTCGTCATCACAGAATAGATGAACCACAGCTGCAGGACTCCCGCATAAAAGTTAAATGCTTGTAAAAAGGCACCAGCAAAAAGGACTTTTGATATATCCTCACCCTAAATCTCAGTAAAGAGAAAATTTGATTCCAATATAAAACCACCAGCATTTTATTTATTTTAAACTGTTAATACTAATTGATTATTAAATTTTTTACCTGTTGTTTTAAAACTAAACATTCATAGTCGATTCAGTTTTTTTTTAAATATGTATGAAAGCAAACGTATGAGCCAGAATTTTTCGTATATATAAATACCTTGACATATATTTACCTCTAAACAGGACTATACCTTATAAGAGGAATTTCGTTGGATTACATTACTGGGGGCTTGAACGGGCTAAACCATTGCTTAAATCCTTCACAAAAGGCGACGGAACAGATATAATGCGTTAACAATTGTTCAGCCCAATGCAACATTGTTCGGGACTTCTGGAAATATCTTGTGAATGCTTCTTTAAGGTAAAAGATTCATTAATCTTCTATCTACATCTCTGCCAAGAGTAATCTTGCACGCAGATAGATACATTGGAAGCCAATATTAGATACTCTTGAGTTTTGGTCACTGTTGGACCACTACTCCAAAGCAGGGGAGGCAATCCGTGACAATGACGCTGTCAGACGTCAGAGGAAAAGACATTTTTATAACAGGTAATTCTTATAAATTATATTTTTTTAAATTTCTCAACTTACAACAATTAAATATTTTCGTATTGTTAGTTTAATCTTGACTATGAATAACCTGTGCTGTTTTTGCTGTTTATTTTTTTGTAATTTTAAAATCATGTTGTTTTATATCCTTGCGTCTGCTCTGGGCACACGTGTAACTTCAAAACTGTTTGTAGATATCCCGCCAACAGTAAAGTATTGAAGCCACTACTGTAGATGTACTCACAGTATGCGTCCCCTTAGCTCTGCAGTAGTGGTCCACCAGTGGCCAACACTCAAGAGTATCTAATATGGGTCTTCAAAGGTGTCCACCTTTGCGCAAGATTACTCTTGACAGAGTTGTAGATAGAAGGAAAATGATGCTTCTACCTCAAGGAAGTGTTAACAAGATGTTTTCAGAGGTCAAGAACAACGCTGCATAGGGCCGAGCACTATTGATTTCTATCTGATCCGTCAGCTTTTGTGAAGAATTAAGCAATGGTTTTAGCCCGTTCAAGCCCCCAGCTGGTGTAAATCCAGCGAAATTATTTTTATAAGTATTTGTTCTGTAGATGTCAATATATATCTAGATATATACTACTGGACAAAAATTAAGGGCCGCCATTCAGTTTAGACAAGGTTTATATAATTGATTGGCAAACTGTAAAGGCAAGTGAAAATGTCATTAAAACTGAGCTCAGAGAAATGTGTATACTTTTCTGTGTGCACTAGGTTATTTTTTTTTAAATGTCCAAAAACTGGGTCACTTTAACCCGCACGTGAAAATTGCCATTGTTGCTGCAAAAACTCGTGGTTTTTGCAACACGCGCCACTAGTTCAAAAGGTGAAAAAGTGAGTTGAATTTGAATGCACGTGGAAAATTATCATCGATAAAGAGTGTTCCCCGTTGGTATGCAATAAATCAGTATGACAAGTGGCCGAAATGATCACTGCATTAGCCATGCCACCAAGGAGAAGTCTCAGCACTGTAGACCGTGGTCGAGCCATGGCATGGATTCAGGATGGTCAATCTGTTCGTCATGTTGCAAGACGTTTAGCAGTGTCCCACTCTACCATTCAGAGACTTCTTGAGAGATTTCAAGCTACCGCACATTTGGAAAATCGATCCTGCTCACGAAGAATTATATAAACCTTGTCTAAACTGAATGGCGGCCCTTAACTTTTGTCCAGTAGTATATATATATATATATAAAAGAGTCTTGCTCATAAGTTTGCTATCATACCTATAATAACTGAATCAACAATGATTGTTTTGTTTTAAAATAACATGTAACAAATTTAATAATTAGTTTTTAACAAGTTAAAATAACGATTGAATAATGGTGAATTTCAGATGTGTATAAAAAGTGTCTTCACTGAGACAGGGGTGAGGATTTATAAAAATTGTCCTTTTGCTGTTTCCTTTAATAAGAACTTAGCTGTTCTAAGTGAGTCCTGCAGCCGTGGTTTCGTCAATTCTTTTGCGATGAGGGGACTTCTCCGCACAACTCGTCCAATGTAGGTGGTTAATGTTGAATCCCAACTCTTGAATCACAACTAGTGGCGTCGACACTTTAGTCTTGCAGCTTCGTACCACGAACTTTAGGAAAATAAAAGAGCAAATGCCTCTGCTAAGTACATTTGTGGGCTGCAAATTAACAGGCGCATTGCCTAGCTGTCCACCCACCAATGTTAGCCTCTCAGAATAATTATTCTCCCTAAGTATATACAGTATAAATCAGGGAATATGATTAGAAATCACCATTATTCTTCTGCTTACTTTAATGGGGGAAATGTGTCTGGACAGCGCGAGGGCAATGGCTTGCCTGAATTGCAGTTAACAAGGTACATATATCTCACAAAATGATACTATACACTTTAGGCACATGTGATGTATTTATCACTCATCATTGCTCCATTCGGAGTCTGGGGTCACCTCTGCCCTCGGGTTTCTGTACGACTAACAAGAAGCAATCACCAGCGCTTGCTGTAGTGGTTAATGAATATACTATTTTTATATATTGAGGTTGCCATCCTCCTATGACTGGTATAACCACTCAGCAAGTACAGACATGTCACAATTCACATTTTAAACTAAATGTTCACAACTTACCCCAAAATAACTTTTGGGAACACAATCTCCTGGCACAGATGTATGGACACAGCACGTTGGTGCGATGCTTCGAATCACTTGTCTGGGTAATTTTATTATTCCTCTTATGACTTGTGTTTATGATTCCTGAAGTGTCCAGTTTTTGTATTTAAAATTGCGGCTTCTCTTTTACGTTATAAAGACGCCCAAGTACTCCGATCTGTCACTTATAACTTTGGAATCCTTTGTTTGATCCTTCTCTCTGGCTTTGGGGAATTGCTAGCTTGACGTGGCGATGCAGTCTGATTTGTGTCTCCGATTTCGCTAGATTATATTCCCGTTTCTCAGTTCAAGTCCCAGATTGTATTTCCGATGAATTTACCAATGAAATCCAATGTCTATTCCGGAATTAAACCAATCCCATCTCTTTAGAACTATATGGGTCGGCGTGTTAAATCATTTCTATCATTCGCGTGTTTTAAATTTATCACTTTAAAAATTTAAACTCGTGACCTCTTTCAGATATGTCAGTAATACTTCCGATTGCACCTTATGCAACCTTACCAACACTTCTATGAACTCATTTCCTGTCCACTATAATCTCTCCAGACGGGTTATCTGTATTATTGATACAGAACGTCCATCGGAAGCGATTATCTAATTATCACCTGTGTCTTCGCACATCTCTCAGAAGGCTTTCTCAGACAGGCAGACCGCGAACCCAGGTGGTCACCTGCCTGTTTGTCGCTGGCCCCGGAAATGAATTACGTCAAAGTCCCTATTCCTCTTCACGTTTACTGTCTGCATCAAAGGTGGCTAGACGACTTAAGTGATAAAAGTATTATCTGCTGACCTGTTCAATTAGCTTTGTCATGTTATGATTCACATGGTGAAATGTAAACAAGTCTGGGAGCGGCTAGGCAAAATATGTAGGTGCATAAAATAGGTCAAATAATAGGACGATGAGGGAGAGAGAAGGAAGCAAAAGTACATGCACACAACTTTTTGTGACAGATGTGCAAAAACAACGTGATAAAATAGAAATAGTAACGGTCGCACTAGCCAACACTAAGAATTGGACGTTAAGAGAGGAAAAAAAGATACATTTCAAATTTTAAAGTTCAAATTGCTCTGTTGTATCATTCTGTACATAGTTTCATATCAGCATACAACACAGCTTAATATCACAGACGGGTACACTATCACGCAACAGATTAGTTTTATGCGCTCATGATTTTACTGTATGTGCTCTAGGAAATTTGTGTCTGTTTTTCTGTTATTCTCTCTCTCTCTCTTTTTCTTTTTCGCTCTCTCTCTCTCTCTCTCTCTCTCTCTCTCTCGTGTTATTTGTATATATGTGTGATTTCTTGTCAGTGTGTTCTTGGTAGACACGTGTGTTCCAGTGTATCTTCTTCTATCGTATCTAGACACAGTGGCTTACTAATTGAGGTGCGAAGAAGGCGGTCCGCTTCGGATGTCAGTCATGAAAGGGGGGTGGGTACGCCATAGGGCACTATTTTGATAGTACTTACTGTTTGTTGTTTAACTAGCGCTGCTCATCTTCTTGCTCTTTACTATTCTTTAGCAGCCAATACCAAGTTGTTATTGTTGCATAACTAGGGCTGCTGAGCTTCTCGCTCTTTTCCAGCCAATAGACTCCTTGGTATTATCTACACTGTAGATCTAGGCTTTTCCTGTGGCGTTTCTGCCATTCCGAAACGTTGAAGTAATGAGTTCCAGTTTCTCCAGCTAGGCTTGCATTTAAAGGATCGTCACATCTGGTCCTAAGATAGGAGTAAGAAGTGCGCGGCATACTGTGCATTCCCCACCATCCAAGGGGGCTTTCCAACTATGCAGAGCTAAAATACCGTGCTCTGGTTCTGGGCTCTCCCAAGGAATTGTCACGTCCTACACAGAGCCACTTTTCAGCTTCCTCTGCCTATCACTGAGTTTATAGTAAGATCCTTCTGCATGCAGTCAACCAAGTCAAAGAATTATGTCTGGGGCTCAAGTGACTTCTCCAAGTTTAGTGTGCAATTCTGGGTTCTCAAAAAGTTTCACCGCAGTGGGAATCCCTGGAAGTGTGTGGATGATTTCAAGAGTCAATGAGGTTGTAATTAGCCTTACAGAATTAAATTCACGTCCATGTACATATATTGTTGCATTGTGCATAGCTGGTGATTATATAAGGATGACTCCAGATATGCCTCCATGCATGTACTTACTGTTAAAAAAAATACTTGCAAGTGTGTGTCTTCATTGGGGAAAAGACACACACTTGCAAGTATTTTTTTTTTTAGTGCCAAAGGAAAGATCTGCCCCCGGTGCCAGATACTTTAAGTACGCCTCTGCCTAGATATCATCACATTAGATTTTGCCTTGGTAATTTATTTTTTTAAGAAAAGTTCATACACTTTTACTACAAACATCTGAACTTTTTTTCATACGTGTATAAATGCAATGCATCCTTTCATTCATCACCCTTCGGCTCCGTAAGGAGCATGGGCCTTCAAAAATGTATGCCAAATATTCCTTTGTCGCTTTATACTAATTGCATGGCATGTTACCGTGTTACTATTCTTTGCTCTCTTTAGGACCCCAGTAACAGGGGTATGTTTATGCATCCTTAATTCATTTAATATAGATGTGTCGTAATATTCATTTACCCGTTGTATCCATTACACTGTCCTGATATCTCAGCATTCCTTTTCACGTAGTCTCGAGAAGACAGGACTCTCGTAAGATAGGATTTACGGTTCCTGGTAATCTTTCAGACAAGGGTAAATTCGATCTGCGGTCCAGCCAGCGTACTTATCTCCCAGTCTCCGGGTGTACGCCAGAACCTAGTGACGTCAAGTTATCTACCACCACGTGATCTTTAACTGGCAATGAAACAGGTGGGAGAAGAATATTTCCAGTAAAAACCAGAGAAGCTTGGAGGAGGGAAAAAGTTACGATACGATATTCTTTGTTTACTTGAAAAAAAATTACGGATTTGACCTCAGAAATATGCGGTAGTACCAGATTGCACCAGGCGTTTTCTCCTGTTTATAAGTTCGAACAGAAGGATATTTGGTAGAGAATATTCTAGCAGTTAGCGGAATTACTGCTTCTTAAGGACACACAATATTCAAGGAGAATGTGCCATTCAAAATGAGGAATATTTCAGTGTTGTGTCGCATTCTCTTGCCCCCAGTATTTCTCTTTCGGTTTTGTTTACCTCGTCCACCTGAAACATCTTCAGGCCACGGGACAATGATTGGAGATGTGGAACTATTAGACGGGAATTCAGACGCACAGAACCACATCAGTCAAACGCACGTTGCAGTGTTTATAAACAATAGAAATCCAGATGCTGGCATTTCAAGAATGGAACCAGCTGGTCTTGGAAAGATTAGCAAACACACGTGGTTAGCCAAGGGGAAGCCAAATAACCGCAGGAAAAGACACCGTGCCTTTAGTGCCCTTGTTAACTTCCCACGAATTGTTACGAACCTTTTCCCCATTGATGGTGTTGACAATTTTAATACCAAAAAAGTAATGATTCCATTCCGCACAGACTCCGATCTTTTAAATGTCAGTCAAAGCGCACAAGTTCACCGGCAAAAGCATAAATTGAGCGCACAACCACTTCAGTTGCCATTCAAACAAAACGTATCAATAGAAGCAAAAAACAAGGAAAACAACAAAGCAGACCTTCGGCAGGGTGAGAGCCTACATGTCACAAAATTTTCTTCGTCACATAATTCTCCAAAGAGATACCGCAGTCGTGGCACCGCACGGCACAAGACAAAGCGATCTATACAGAAGACATTATCGTCAACGAGATTCAAACACCCATCAGTTCGTACGGCACTTCCCGAGTATATGGTCCATCTTTTCCAGCTGCTGTCTGGCACTCACTACGAAAAGTTGCGCAACTTTGTCGTTACTGGCTTTGTAAATGTCAACGAGAATAACGGTAATATAAACTCTTCTAACATGTATTGTGTTCTTCTGTCATTAGTATGAAAGAAAAGAAGAAAGGTAATATAAACTCTTACCGCTTGTAATATGTTCTTCTGTCATTAGTAGGAGGGAAACTTGAAAGGTAATATAAACTCTCATAACATGTATTGTGTTCTTCTATCAGTAGGAAGGGTAACTGGAAAGGTAATATAAACTCTCAGGTTTGTTCTTCTGTCATTAGTATGAGGGGAAACTTGAACGGTAATGTAAACTCTTACGGCATCAAGTCTGTTCTTCTACCATTAGTGGGAGGGAAACTGGAAAGGTAATACAGAATAATAGCATAAACACTCTATATTGCTATTTGAAATAGGACAAAAGGAAAAGTAATCTGAACCGCCATTTCATGAAACGTAAACCATCATTGCTGCATGTGAGAACATTGGAGAGGTAATGTAAACTCTCATTGCACGAGGAATGTTCTTCTGTACTTGTGGGAGGGGAAACTGGAAAGGTAATATAAACTAACAATATTTAATATCTCAACAGGAAGCTGAGACGCTTGGGAGTCATGACCCAAGTGGGCCCGCCCCCCTTAGAGTGTAAAGGAGTAATCGGGCCGAAACACTTGTCGGATGGGGGGACTTCTTCTGATGATCAGATTGCTTCCTGTTGTATCGCTCTGTAAAGAGTTTCCTATCATAGTTGCATGGTCAAACCAGTGACGATCGGGAAAAGACCGATTGACTTCTGGAAAGACAGATGACACTGGGAAAGACTAGAAACCGGCTGACCGGGTTAGCACCCCGTAAGCTGTATTCAATTGCTATAGGACCCAAAAACGATAGATGCCCCCAGGATTCACCGAAAGGGGGGGAGGATGATGAATCCACAGGCGCCTCAATGGAATCGACCAGACCCGTTACACGGACTTCGAGCTCTGAACAACGGCTGGAATTTCCATGTGCCTGTGATAGGAGATTCTCTACTCAGAGAGGAATGAAAATCCACAGAACGAAAAAGGGGTGTGGGAGGTCATCAGGGGGAGATCAACAGCGCTCTGTCTCGACGGATAAGACGTTAGAAAAACGCAGCCAGGAGTCAATCCACAGTGCTGAGTACATTCAAGTTGATCTGCCAGATGATGATCTCACACACTTCTTGGACGGGAAGAGAGATGCAATAAAGTTTCCACCTGCCAGTGCAAAAGGGCTTTGGGAACAGCTGGACGAAGCCTTGGCAAAAGAGTTGGATAACAGCCTGAAGCAGCTAACTTTGGAGAAGAAGCTGGAAATCTTCGGCGACATAATATATCTGCACTGTCGCAAAGTGTTCGGAGTGAGGGAGACAAGGGAAAGTAACCCACCATGGAAAAGTAGAAGACAAATTAAAATAGATGAAATCAGGAAACAGAAGAAGCATGCCCGAAAACTGTTCAAGAACGCAGTTGCCACAGAGAAGGAAGGGTTACGGCAAGTTTGGGAGCACCTGAAAGCCAACATAATGCCCTTTGTAGAGCAGAAAGGTTGTGCAGGAAGAGAAGGAAGACTCGAAGGGATAGGGAAAGATTCTTTAGGGAGCCCTTCAAGTTTGCCAAAGAACTGTTTGAGCAGCCACGGTCGGGTACGCTAAACATCAGGAAAGAAGACCTGGAAGAACACCTTAGAATGACATATTCAGATGGTCGCAAAAATGAGCCGCTCAGCAGCATGGCAGGCCTTAAATGGCCGGGTAAGCCAGGAGCTGAATTTAACACCAAACCCCCAACGGTGCAAGAGGTAGAAAGCATTGTCCAGAAAGCTCGGTGCAAGTCAGCTCCAGGTCCTAATGGTGTTCCATATGTGGTGTATAAAAGATGCCCTGAGGTTCTCAAACGACTGCTCCGTTTACTGAAGAATGCGTGGAAAACCCAACTCGTAAGCAAGGAATGGAGAAAGGCAAACGGAGTCTACATCCCAAAGGAACAAAATTCCACAGACATCAGTCAGTTCAGGCCAATCTCACTACTCAATGTGGAAGGGAAGATATTCTTCTCAGTAATGGCGAAAAGACTCACTACATACCTCCTGGCAAATGGGTACATTGACACTACCATTCAGAAAGGAGGTATCCCAGGTACACCAGGATGTCTAGAGCATGCCACAATGATCTGGGAAGCAATCCAAAAGGCAAAGTCTGACAGAACAAACCTCCATGTAATCTGGTTGGATCTAGCGAATGCTTATCGATCCTTTCCACACCAGATGTTGTGGCAGGCCCTAGAAATGTATCATGTTCCACAAGAGATTGCAGCAATGCTGAAGCTGTATTTCGCAGGGTTTTCTGTCAGATTTTCAACCAGAGAGTACACAACGAAGTGGATTGGCCTTGAAGTTGGAATTGCGATGGGATGTACCATCTCTCCGATACTATTCGTCATGGCTATGCAGGTAATCCTCAATGCGGCTGAAGGAATGGCTATAGGTCCAAAGTTCGGTGGAATGTGTCACATGCCACCGCTGAAAGCATTCATGGATGACACAACAATTCTGACGTCAGATGAACATCAGGCCCGGAGGATGTTAGCACGCCTGGATGAACTAGTCAGCTGGTGCAGAATGAGCTTCAAACCCAAGAAGTCGAGAAGCCTATCAGTCAGGAAAGGGAAGATAGCAGAGGTCATATTCACGGTTTCCAGCCAAAAAATCCCTACTGTCATTGAGGAACCTGTTAAAAGTCTTGGCAGGGTGTACGATGCCTCTTTAAAAGACTCGAAGGCAGTGCAACAGACAATAGAAATGGCAGACAGAGGACTACAGATCATAGACCAAAGCAGACTCCTGGGAAAGTTCAAACTGTGGTGCCTCCAGTTCATGTTGATACCGAAGTTGCTGTGGCCACTGCTTATATATGAAATAAGCACAAGTACAGTGGAAGCTATAGAGCAGAAGGTCAACAAGTTCATGAGAAAATGGCTAGGGGTACCACCAGGTCTGTCAGATGTAGCACTGTACTGCAAAAAGTCAAAACTTCTGCTTCCCTTCAAGTCAGTTGTTGAAGAGTACAAAGTTGGAAAAGCAAGGCTTGCAATGATGCTACGCGAGTCAGCTGATGACGTGGTTAAGTCCATTCAGCCCACACTGAAAACGGGAAGGAAGTGGAGAGTGGAAGAAGCTGTTGATGCTGCTGAAGAGTCACTCAAACTGAGAGAGGTAATCGGATACACACAAACGAATAGACGGGGATTTGGGCATGGTGACATCCGCTGGTAGTCCAAGGCATCAAGCAGGGAACGCAGAGACATGGTAGTTCAGGAGATACGAGGAGCTGAGAATGATAAGAGGTTGCTAAAAGCAGTGCAGCAGGTCCAACAAGGCCAATGGACTACATGGGAAGGAGCCCTGCAGAGATCCTTGACATGGAATGATATATGGCATATGGCACCTCTTAGGCTCAGCTTCGTGGTTAGATCAATGTATGACCTGCTGCCGTCGGCCACCAACCTTGTGAAATGGGGAAAGTCAGATGATGAGCAGTGCCCCCTGTGCCAGGGGAGGCAGACACTTGAACACGTGCTCTCAGCGTGTAAGGTGGCATTAGGGCAAGGACGATACACTTGGCGCCATAACAAAGTGCTAAATGAGCTTGCTGCGACAATAGATCAGGCGAGAATGAAAGCGAATAGCAAAGTCAAGCCAGACGCCACAAATACATACTTTCTGAGGGCAGGAAAGTCAGCACACCCCAAACCGAGTAAACCTGGTAGCAGTTTACCATCTCTTCTTGACTGTGCAAACGACTGGGAGATGGCGGTAGACCTACCTGGACGGGGGGCATATCCAGAGAGTATCAGAAAATCGCGGAGACGGCCGGATATAGTGCTTCATTCTTCAGCAACGCTTCAGGTCATACTGATTGAACTGACCGTGCCATTTGAATCCAGATTAGACGAGCAACATTCATTCAAAGCGGCCAAGTATAGCGATCTGGCCGCGGATCTGAGACACGATGGATTCAGTGCAAGGGTCATGGCGGTTGAAGTGGGCGCAAGAGGGCTTGTGGCTGCATCAGTGTATGATTTATTGAAACTGTTGGGGCTGAAGGGACAGTCTAGAACAAGGGCACTGAAGAGGCTTAGCGAAACTGCCGAAAAGGCATCAGGCTGGCTGTGGAACAACCGCAATGGGCAATGGAAATCGTGACAATAAACACTGCGGTACAAAACACCAAAATTTTTCTAAGTCCACAGCGCTGAGTTTTTCTGGTGTACTAGTAAAAGGGCTGCGACTCTGGGGCAACAGGCGATGTATACTATAGGGAGTGTGTCAGGTACAGAATTTCAGTGGCTTGCGGCGCGCAGTGGTTAAGGCTCGTCGGCTGCGCGCTCGTGTCTCAGTGTGTGTCCTTAGTTGTGAAGGGCGACGGAACGAACGGAATAATTTGTCTTCTCTTTGTTACTTTCACAATTGCCCCCACGGCTGGCGTTGTGGATTAAAAGTTGCTACCGTAAGTGAAATGGGTTCATTTTCGATACAAGACAACAGGAAGCTGAGACGCTTGGGAGTCATGACCCAAGTGGGCCCGCCCCCCTTAGAGTGTAAAGGAGTAATCGGGCCGAAACACTTGTCGGATGGGGGGACTTCTTCTGATGATCAGATTGCTTCCTGTTGTATCGCTCTGTAAAGAGTTTCCTATCATATCTCTATTGTCATTACTATGTAGGGGGAGATGGTGGAAAGGTAATGTTAAGTGTCATACCATAAATTATGACTGTACGAGCAATTAACCCGCCAAAACATGACAGAATATAATTCTGTTGTGCTCTTTCTGCTGCATATCCTGGTGATGGCGCTATTTGTGGTGATTTCATTCATTTCCATCACATTTCACATTCACTTGATCTTGGTAATCACACATATCATGACTTACAGTCAATGCAGCCTGGAAAAAAAAAACTCTGTGAATATTTCTAACACACTGAATAATGCACCATGAACACGTGTTTTTATGGGTGTTTGTCGTAAATGTTTAAAGATAGGTATAGGGATTTATTTGGTCCTATCTGAGCTGAGGTGCTGATGGTAAATAGGTGAGAATAAAGATGTAAGAAATAGATTTCCACGAGTAAATAGTTTAAGGGTAGAATCTGTCTCTGGATTGAGAAGATACTCTAATCCAGCCTATCTTTACGACTGTAATTTCTTTTAAGACAATACTACTCTTCATACAGGTAATCTATACGTTTAACCACTTACACACTCACAATTATGCGACAAACAGTACGCAGAAACGTGGAAAACTATGGATAAATGGGTAGGGGTCTGACCGACGCACTAAGTTAGGTTTTTGTTAAGTTTATTATCACTTAAACTTCACAACATCAAACATTTATATATATATATATATATATATATATATATATATATATATATATATATATATATTATTGTTTATAGACATAGGAGAATAACCCAATAATGCCCTCCCCCTTGATGAGGAAAAGAAGGATCCCAAAGGGAGTTAATAACCCAACAGGTCAAAGATTAGCACTAGGGTATTGAATAGACAGTACAGAAAAGAACAAGTCCCACTACAATGCTATCCAGTAAAAAAAAAATATTACACAATAGTAAAAAAAAAAAAACAGAAGTTTGCAGGTACAATGTTTCCTGTAACAAATGAAAATATTTCACTCTTTCTCTCTTTCTCTGTTATACTTGGTGTCGTAGATTTTCGATAGGGGAATTAAGACATAGTTTGGTCCCTTTTGGCTAGAACTAGACAGGTGGTGACTCAGTGAGAGATAAGATAAGAAATAGATTTATCACGAGTGAAATGGTGGAAAAATAGGTAGAGTCTGTCCCTGGACTCGAGAAGATCCTCTCGGTCAGCTTTGTTAGTCAGACAGTCTACCTACATATATATTAATATATATATATATATATATATATATGTATATATATATATATATATATATATATATATATATATATATATATATATCACCCGTGTGTTGCCGGGGCCCAAAAGGGGAGCAAAGAATAGTAACACTGCACCCTACCACGCATGTCGTAAAAAGCGACTAAGGAGGGTTTGGGCATGGGGCTGTTTACCCCATCCCGTAAAAACTTCGCACAGTGGGCTGATCACCTGCTTGCCAACCAATCTGATTACGGAAACAGCGATAGATTGTTTGGTCTGTTTTTGTTCCACAAAGACGCCACTAGGCGTGGTGGAAACAGCGATAGATTGATCAATTTGTTGTTGCCCTAAGACGCCACTAGGCGTACTGGCCACATACTGCTTTGCCGGTTGGCGGCTAAGGATGGAAGAAGAAGAAGATATATATATATATATATATATATATATATATATATATATATATATATATATATATATACACATATATATACATATATATCAACCACTCACATACACACACACACACATCAGTGACGATAGTCAGACGCACAGACGTGACAAATTATATTTATGGAATAAGGATATTTTTGGGACGAGCTGACCAATACATGTAAATAAAGTATTTATGTAAATTTTATTTACTATAAAGAAACTCTACAACAGCAATATTATGAATATCAATCAAATACAAATAAACATAGGTTAATGAAATTAATAAAGAAATAGACTCATAGGTGTAATCCACCCTCCCTCTGTTGAGACAAGATCCCGTTAGAAGAAAGTTATTAACCCCCAAAGAGTCAAAGATTTATGCGCTATGGTCTAGGATTTCACTCTACAGTAAAGAACAGAATTTATACGTTAATCTATTCTGAAAGGGACAGTATTAGCAAAACTTACTAAAAGAAATAACTGTGGCGCTGGCTATTGCACGCCACACGCTAGAAAATGTATAGGATTTTGGTGCTGATGAGCGCTGCGCGATAGTGATTTGTCGATATGTGTATTGCGCACATGACGTGAGCAGTGTGGAGGAAAAATGGACAGAGCGTGTTTTGACCCTGAATGGGCGACTTGTGTGTGTATTCTACCCAGTGGTAGAAATATGGGAAATGTTACAATAGAAGTGTCTTGAAACATATTAATGTTTATTAAATACAACTAAAGGTAGGAATAGGAATGAGGTAACATTTTTATGGACCTACGGATTATAGGAGTTGCTGAATCTGCCTAATTATGCATACTGTGTAATGATGTATTGTCTACGTGAATAATAAATGGAATGTTACTAAAATATCCAGCTGTTATATTGATCGTTGTGTGGAATCTTCGAGTCATAGAAAGTATCGTTAATGAACTATTGTGGCTGTCCTGAATCTTGTGGACCTATGATATATAAACCTAGACACAGTGTGAAAACGAGCACAAACAATCAACTGAAGAATATAAACTTTTAACGCCACAGATATGGGAGGCTCGTTCCGTTGGAGAGGAATTAATTGTTTGGAATATGTACAATGCTGTACTGTAGAAAGTACGCAAGATATCAAGCACACGAATTTGTGGAATCAATAGAAATTGCAATTTTTCGTACGAGGTCATGCCAAGACCTTGGACTGTTGGGAAGACATTAATACCAAACAACATATATTCTATTAAAGTCGCAGAACAGACATTTGACTGCCTACGAACAGATATGAAATTTCGACACAATATACTGCGGTCACTGGTTACTATGAAGAATATTGTCACCTCGAGGCCATTTCACGTTGAATCGTTGTAGTGAACCATTACATCAAGATCACCTGAACGGACTTGTAAATCCTAAAGTAAAGTTACCAGTGGACATTTCTTATACCAATAATATGAATCGTGAGAAGCATGACGGTATCCAGAACCAATCTTTTGGGTCTTTCAAGTCTGACAAGTCTTTCAACCCTGATGTCCGAGAAATCATTTCGGTTGCTGCAATGGTCAGGAAGGATGATTTAATCTTTTACGTACGTCACCAAACAGATTTGCTGACCACGTGGATTTCCTAAGTAGGAACAGGGAACGTCTTGTACAGGACACTTATACGCGTTGTGCAACCCAGACTTTACATTCTTTTCTTGACCCGTGTTTATTGCATAGATTCAAGGCTACTTTGCGAGGTTGATGCGTCTTGTCTACAACGAGGATTGGCGGTCGTGGATTTTAATCATATAAGCGAATATATGTTTGTAGGGTCATGGTCTCCGGTCCTAAAAATGTCAGGCACATCTTATTTTTGTGTATCTTTTATGTTTTATGTTTTCTTGTGGGCGACACTCAATTATATCTTTGGATGAATTTAGTTGTCGTCGTTCTATAGATTTTGATTGTATTGATCTCTTTCAGGGATTCAGCATTTAGTGCTGTCGTATTTCCGCTCTGACTGAGATTAATATTTTCTTATTTGTTTAGCTGTGCTGTCGAGTAACATATTGTCGTGGAATTCTTATTTAGTTCAGTATGATTATGTTCGTACCTGTAGTTCTTCTCTGACTTTCTTTTTAATATGTACAGCAGTTCTATGTGATTGTATCTCGTCCTGTACTGTTCATTGACGGTGGAAACAACTGTTTTATTATATTGTAGGATTTTATGACTTTTTACATTGTTGTCTCTTTCCTGATTTGTTTCCAGCGTTGTCAGTTAATCTTTTGTCTAATGTGATAATATGGCATGCTTTTAAATAGGTAGTAAAGGCGATAGTTAGTACTGGATTATAGTATATTGTTAATTGCTGATATGTTAATATATACGATGATTACGGATACACTGTGAGATTAGTTGATAAGTATCATATACTTCAGAGACAAGTATATCACACATAACGAAGAAGTACTGTATATACATTTGGTTTTGAAAAGGTTTGAATTACCTTACGACTAAGTATAGTCATTGGGCAACAAGTGGGAGAGATATACATTTTGAATCTATAGCCCATTACTCTTTAATTTCATTATGGCGGACTTTGTGAAGGTAAAGGCGGGATTTATACAGAATGGGAAGGACTTGAATTTCTCGGGTGATGATCTTATAGCCTATGTAAATAAAGAAATAGCGGAATACAAAGAAGAGAAAGAAAGAGAAGAAAAAAAAGAAGAGAAAGAAAGAAAAGAAAAAAGACAAGAGAAAGAAAGAGAAGAAAAAAGAGAAGAGAAAGAAAAAGAAGAAAAAAGACAAGAGAAAGAAAGAGAGAGAGAGAAGAAAAAAGAGAAGAAAGAGAGAAAGAAGAGAGGGAACATGAGAGAAGGGAAAGAATTCGTTTAGCAGAAATTGCTGCAGAACAAGCGAAATTTGAAAGCGAAAAAACTTTTGAGTTAGAAAAATTGCGTTTACAATCTTCTTCTTCTAGAGAATCGTCTGGTACAGGATCGTCTAAGATCATTAATTTAAAATTACCAAATTTTTCTTCATTACATGACGATATAGGATTCTTTCTTTTGAGATTTGAATCAAGAGTTACGGCTTTAAATTTACCTAAGGCCTCATGGCCTGAACATTTTGTCGGGTTACTTACTGGTGAAAGTTTACAAACTTTTTTTAACATTGCCGATGATAAAAGAAACGACTATGAATCCATAAAATCAGTATTTCTTCGCAAATATTGTTTAGACGAGGAAGGATATCGTTTAAAATTTAAATCGATGGGTCCTATGGAAGGTAAGGATGTCGAGGACTTTGTGTCTTCAGTGAAGATGTGTCTAAACAGATGGATTGAACTATCTAATATTACTAAATCTTTCGAAGGTCTTTATGATCTCTTCTTAAGAGACAAAATTTTATCTTCGGTAAATACTGAAATTTTCGCATTCCTTCAAGAAAGGAAGCCCACAAATATAGGAGAAATGGAAAAAATTAGCTCAACAATTTTCGGTCGCACACCCAAACTTGCCTTTAGGTAAGACGAAGGTCCTAGAAACTTTGCCAGCTTGTGCGGTCACTCATGATAGATCACGCACTCACAGCATGGACCGACGGTATAGGGATGACTATCAAAATTCCTATAGAGGTAGATATAATTTCCCTCATAATCATTCGCCCTCACGGGGTATAGAGAGACGCAACTTTAACCATAATAATAAAAAGTCATGGCAAAGAAATAATCAATACTCCAATAATAATTACACTCACAAACATCATTTTTCGGGACCCTCACGTAATGATTACAATAACAGTAATTACAATAACAAACATCATGTCTCACCACCATCTCGTGATGATTCTTCTCGCACGGACAAAAAGGGGTACTATCGGTCTGACTGTCCAGTGGATCGGAGAGGAACACATTTTTCTAGGAGTCAAAGTAGAGGAAGATCACAAGCTCACGCTTGTCAGCTTGACGTTGGTAATGATAATATTTCCAATAATGAGAATAATACTCATGCCAATGCATGTAGTTTTGATCTGGAAAATAGTGGTAATTGCAGAGAATGTATGACTCTATTTCAACCTGGATCTACTCCACGTCTGAGATGTGGACATGCTCTGCCAGTTTTGTCTTTAAATGATGGGGTTGGCTCACTCGTGATCCATAGAGGTTTTGTTTTTGACACACCTGTTTCTATTTTACGTGACAGCGGTTGCACCACCATTGGCCTAAGGAAGGCACTAATTCCTTCTTCTTGCTTTACGGGAACCTCTATAAAGTGCGTAACTTTCGGTGGAACTGTTGAATCTTATCCGCTGGCAGATGTGGTAATAGATACTCCGTTCTTTTCGGGAAAAGTAAGAGTGTGTGCTCTCGATCGACCTTGTTGTGATTTACTTATCGGTAACATAAAGGGGGTTAAAGAGTGTTCTGAACAGGATATTATTGATTGGGAGAGAAATCATCCCTCCTTTGCTAACGCGATCACAACCAGAGCACAACAAGCTGCAGAGACAATTGAATTAAATTCTTCTATATACACTCAACACATTACAACTTGTCATTACATTGACAAAAATATATTTATAGCAAAACAACAAATGGATCCTTCTTTGGGACATTTATTCCCATTAGCTATTGCTCGAACTATTAAACATTCTAAAAATTCAAGACATTGGTTTCAAATGCAGGATAATATTATGATACGATGTTTTGATAATTACTCTTTCATTCTCAAACAAGTTATAGTACCTACGTCATTTCGCGCACTAGTTTTGTCAAATGCGCATGACGTACCATTTGCTGGACATATGGGAATTTCCCGTACGGCTTATAGATTACTAAAACACTTTTATTGGCCTGGGGTAAATAAAGACATTTCAACTTATTGTAAATCTTGCGCTGAATGTCGAAGTGTTGCACGTAAGGGTGCACATCAATCAGCACCTTTACAGGTCACGGATATTGCTGTACGCCCTTTTTTAAAATTGGCTATTGATATCATAGGACCACTGTCTGTAAGGTCGACCAGAGGTTTTCAATACATATTAACATGTATTGACCTGTGTACGAGATGGCCAGAAGCCATTCCTTTAAAAAAATATTACCACAGTGTCGGTAACAGATGCGTTGCTGTCTATATTTTCACGCATCGGGTTTCCGGAAGAAATCCTTTCTGATCATGGATCTCAGTTCGTGTCGGGTATGATGTCAGATGTTTTTCAACACACTTCGTATCCGTCACTCTCTTAGTGCTATATTTCACCCTAGCTCTAACGGGGTCGTGGAACGTTGGAATGGGACATTAAAACAATTGTTGGGGAAGGTGACTACATCATTTCCTCAAGAATGGGATCGTTTTATTCCTGCTGTACTGTTTGCGTACAGAGAGGTTCCTAATCATACTGGTTTTTCGCCTTTTCAGTTGGTATTTGGTGCGAACCCAAGAGGTCCAATGTCTCTCTTACATGATTTGTTGATGGAATCTGATGTGAATAATAATAATAATAAGAAGAAATCCACTTATCAATACGTTACAGATTTACGCCAACATCTTGTGGATGCATGTCAGGTGGCGACTGAAGCATCTGAGATGGCAAAATATAAGACCAGATCTCGCATTAACAGAGATAGACGACTAACGTCTTTCTCAATCAATGACGATGTTTTTGTTCTCCTGCCACTCAAAGTAGATCACTTGTTAGTAACATGGCAAGGTCCGTTTAAAGTGGTTGCAAAGAGAACGGACGTGGACTACGTCATCAATATGCGGGGTAAAGAAAAAACATTCCATGTTAACATGCTCCTACCATACATCACTCGTCCTCCTCAGTTACAATTCATTTGTGATGCTATCATGAACCAACCTACCCATCATGCATCTATCGCGTTGGTGGATGAGGTGCAAACCAATTTCGCTGATGTACCTTCCACGTTTCCGGTAGCACCTATTAAGTCTTCGGAAACATGGAATGATGTTATAATTTGTACTGATTTACCTGCAGATCATGGGGATCAAATTCGTTCTATGTTGGTATCCTTTCAGGATGTTTTGTCTGATCTTCCGGGACGTACTAACATTATCACACACGAAATCAAATTGTCAGATTACACCCCGATTTCATTACGACCATACGCCGTTCCTCTACATGTTAGAGATCAGGTGGAAAGTGAAGTAGATGGTATGTTAAAACTGGGTATTATTTCACCGTCTGATTCACCTTTCTGTTTTCCTATGGTGGCAGTACGAAAGAAAGACAAGTCAATTCGTATTTGTATTGACTTTCGTCGCCTTAACAAGGTGACCATATCCGATTCTGAACCAATGCCTTTGCTGGAGGATTTGTTGCCACGCCTATCATCCGCCACTTTCTTCAGCAAGTTTGACCTATCTAAAGGTTACTGGCAGATTCCTCTGGCTGATGTATCAAAACCTTTGACTGCTTTTGCCACTTCTCGTGGATTGTTTCATTACAATGTCATGTGTTTTGGTTTACGGAATGCTCCAGCGACATTTGTACGCATGATGCGTCGCGTTTTAGGTAATCGCACCGATCTCATTTCGTATATGGACGATATTTGCATTTTTCATGATACTTGGGAACAGCATATCGCTGGGATACAGTCGTTGCTCCAAACTCTCAGAGTACATAACCTCACAGCTCGACCTTCCAAAGTCGAAATTGGGTTTACTGAGATTTCATTTCTGGGTCATAAGATTGGCCGACATACAATACAACCTGATGAGTCTACACTAAAAAGGGTACTGGATCTTGCCATACCAACTACTAAGAAACAAGTTCGTAGTTTGCTGGGACTCATAAACTTTTACCACAGGTTTATACCACGATTTTCCCTTTTAACTTCTGTTCTATCTGCTCTGACAAAAAAGGGTATGCCTGACAAAATAATATGGAACAAAGAATGTGACCATGCCTTACAGAACATCAAAACACAATTTTCAAAAAGTCCAATACTAAGACTACCAGACTTACGACGACCTTTTCTCGTGGTTACAGACGCATCTCTGAAAGGAATCGGGGGATGTTTAATGCAGACCTTTAATGGCGAGTGCCACCCGATATTCTACCTCAGCAGAAAACTTTCAGAGACAGAATCCAGATATCCAATTGTGGAAAGGGAACTTTTGTCATTGGTATGGACATTACATAAACTACAGAAGTTCTTGGTGGGTACACATTTTAAATTATACACTGATCAAAAAGCCCTCACATATTTACAGACTTTTAAATCGACTAATGCACGTCTCACCCGATGGGCGCTACAAATGCAAGGGTATGATTTTGACGTTTTACCAATAGCAGGAAAGGACAATGTCCTAGCTGACACCCTCTCTAGAGTTATGTAATAACTCGAATACGGAAGTGGACAATAATTACTTATTTATTCATATTGTTATTACTGACATTATTTTTTTTCCTTTAAAATCTAGATAGATATCATTTAATAAATGATAGGTAATCATAACGCATTAGGGATAAGATGAATGATTTAGTCTCGCTTCACATTATAATTGCCTGACTGAAAACTAAGTTTTCAGTTGTTCGAGGGGGGGGGTAATGTGGCGCTGGCTATTGCACGCCACACGCTAGAAAATGTATAGGATTTTGGTGCTGATGAGCGCTGCGCGATAGTGATTTGTCGATATGTGTATTGCGCACATGACGTGAGCAGTGTGGAGGAAAAATGGACAGAGCGTGTTTTGACCCTGAATGGGCGACTTGTGTGTGTATTCTACCCAGTGGTAGAAATATGGGAAATGTTACAATAGAAGTGTCTTGAAACATATTAATGTTTATTAAATACAACTAAAGGTAGGAATAGGAATGAGGTAACATTTTTTATGGACCTACGGATTATAGGAGTTGCTGAATCTGCCTAATTATGCATACTGTGTAATGATGTATTGTCTACGTGAATAATAAATGGAATGTTACTAAAATATCCAGCTGTTATATTGATCGTTGTGTGGAATCTTCGAGTCATAGAAAGTATCGTTAATGAACTATTGTGGCTGTCCTGAAGAATATAAACTTTTAACGCCACAATAACCAAAGTGTGGATTCTACTATGATATATTAAACCTCAGACAAGCCACACAGTGTGAAAACGAGCACAAACAATCAACTGAAGAATATAAACTTTTAACGCCACAATAACCAAAGTGAGTACATGGATTCTACAAGATATATATGAGAATTATTCATTCATCCTTCCTCTCTTCTCAGACAACCGTGGCCACGTGCATTCGTTCTTGCCTAATATTTGGTTTGCACCTTCTGGAACAATCTTTAGGACACACGCACACAGCAAATCCTGTGTTAGTTTGGCAAAGAGAACCCCAGCTCCTCAAAGACAGATTAAATCTACTTCTCCGGGGAGCGTTCGCTTTGTTACTTTTATTTAGGACTTCTGTTTATGTCACGTTAATTAGACCAGGTAAGAAATTTAACAGTGCTCACAGTGTCAATACTGCCATCACCGGTGTCAATACCTTGTCGAGGTATGGCGGCTTGCGTACCCTGACTACCGCCAGAGCTATGCCAGCGGGAGTTTTACTCCTGGAAGGTTCTACCAAGCTGGACAGGTTTGCGTGGGCAGGGGTCAGACGAAAGCAGACACCCTGGTCCTCCAGGTTGGGGGTTTTAGCATAGGGCTGACACCCTTGTCTATGTAAAAAAAATTGAAGTTACGGAAACGATAACAAATAAACATACTTTGCTGCGGGACGGACATCCGGAGTCTGAGGCTCGTATGACTGTCAGTGGTGAAAGCCGAAAGGAAGCCACTGACATGAGAATGGACGTACTGACCGCAAAATATGAACCAGAGTTGGGGCACTGTACGAAGGATGGCCGCCGACCGAGCAATGTATGTGAAATTGGGAAAAAGAAAAAGAAATATGGATCATAGGCCCAGTCACAAAAAAGTTATTCTTAATGTTCTTTGGGTTTGTACTCTGTCTCTTTCTGGGTGTAAACACGAATGCCAGACAGATTCACCTTTGAAGACCCAGATACTAAGTAAAAATGTTCTTTGTATGGTTATTCTCAGATTTATATGGAAGTCGCTGGTAAGGTTTTGGGTTTGACCCAATACTGTGTAAACGAGAAAAAATACAAATACTTAACTATAATATAGTATTCGGGACCTCAAGACGCAGCAATAGAGACCGCAGTCAGCGACTCATAGCTTGACTGCCTGCGTCAGGACCAGTGAACCAGAGCTGGTCAAGACCGCACTCCACCTCCACGTGGTGGTCCTGGAAACAGTCTGCAGCTGTGCAGTCTGGCTGAGCGAGTGTGGATCGAAATGGGAAGGCAAACCCGGTCCTAAAAATGCCGTGCAGAAGTCGGATGTGTCAACCGAAAGGTGCAGATATCACAGCTTAGGCGTAAACAGACACAACGCAACCACCGTCCTTTTCAGGACGAACGAAGAAGAAGAAGAAGATATAGTATTCTCAATCCTATCCTTAAACCGCGTAAAATATAATATATTCATACACTCAGTTATTTAATTTTAAATAGAACTACACGTGTATCTCATACTGAATCGTTTAATAAAAGTCTCCGTAAAATAAGCTCTAGTCATTTATAATTTTAATCATCATGAATTAGAGAAATAAATATATATTTCGTCAGTACTCATAATGAATAGTGCATTTACTAGACGATTAAAATAACTTTTACTGGTTAATATCAGTTAGTTAGATTTACGCTACAGCCGGAACAATTTAGCTATAGATTATATTAATTCGCTAGTCACTTTGCACAAAACTCCTAGTGAAATAAAAATGACGGACTTAACAATTAAATCATTCTACACAGAAAGATCTTAGTGAAATAAAATACGGACTTAACAATTAATCACTCAAACTTCTAGTATAGTATTTACCACAAACACAGAAATAAACGATCTCCAATCGAAAAACTAAGTAATTCTACTATTATAAGAGATCTTAGAATTCGATGCTAGATGTTCTCTGAAATTCTGTCGGTACTGGATAAATTGAGTTTGCAAGAGGAGACATATATATGATTTAAGCAGAAAGTCGCTCTTCTTTGAGAGATTTGACACCTACGGGGATTTCTCTGCTCAGATCCTGTATGAAACGAAATATTCACACCATTGCCGCCGAGTAGACATGGTCCCACGATCAAATCGTCTCTTTGATCTCGTCGATCCGTAGCTTAAATTGCGTTTTCACGGAAAGAACGGACAAATGGGAGGTAATTGTAAATTATCACCATTTGCCAAAAGTACGACTTTTTAAATAGTCGCCCTTGGTTCTCTACAAATCTACCACCCCGTCCTCTCTCTCTGTTTGATCCTATTACAACGATTGATTGTAAACGTTCCTAAGGAAATAGAGAAAAGAAAATAAAATAGACGTGCTAAATTAGACAAAGAGACAGATCTCTGGGTGTAGGAGGGTTTTATGTGAACAAACCGTGCATAGGTGAAAGCCAGGTGAAAGAAAAATGTAGATAATGAAATAGATATATGAAAGCTATATCATAATATGTCACACTTGGCCACTCATTCGCTCCTTACCTACTCTGGTGAAAACATTGGTTTTGACAAATAATCCAGGAATGTGCCTATAATGTCCAGTAATTGGTGTCATCCTAATCGTTCCCCAGTTCCTCCGATATTAAGTAAACTTTACACGGGGAACGCCTAATTGGTGATAGGTTTCTGAATACACAAGTTTGTCCACTAGGGTGGTTAATGCCGGAACTCTCTGAGATATGTCATTCCCAGTAAACAGCAGGGAAACATATGATTGCAAAAAATAAACTACTGTCAATTCTGATGGTGATGATACTCATATCGGTTTGCTCTGGGTGAATACCGATTATGAACAGCGTCTTATCCTGGGTAAAACTCCACATGGGTAAACGACTGTCAGAAGTCGGGAAAATTGTTATGTATATGGCCACAACGGGCTGATAAAATTGAATGGAAAAAAATATGGGTATTTGGTAAGCCCCCTTAATCAATTACAGTTCAAAGAATGTTATTGTGTCGCCCTAGTCATTCCTGTTCACACTGGTACGGGCGAACGCCAAGGGAAAAACGACACTATTATTATTACTTCAGTAACTGAGGAACGACCACAAATACGAAACCGCTAGCCGCTGGGATTTGATCAAGCACTGTATTAAGAAGAAACAAAATATTTCTAACATGACAAATCCTAGGCTATCAAGCATAAGGCATGATCTCTTAACCTCTCCGTCACTAAATTAAATTAAAAAGCACACGGGGTAGTAACCTATACTATCGCGCGTCGCTTTACCGAGTACGGGTTTGATAAAAACATGCAGCATTTTCACCTCCGACCCGGTAAACAATCAGCGCACAATGTCAGTTTTAATTCAATTATGACTACGCTTCCTTACAAATTTCGCCTGTCATTACTAGCTTGTTGATTGTCGGCGGCTATCGTTTTTTTCTTTTCCACATGATATTTAATGCTAGTCACTATATAATTACTGCCATCAATGGTACCAATACCTTGTAGCGGTATGGCAGCTTGCGTACCCTGACAATCCCCAGAGCTATGCCAGTGGGAGTTTTACTCCTGGTAGGTTCAACCAAGCTGGACTGGTCTGTGCGGGTAGGGGTCAGACAAAAGCTGGTACCCTGGTCCTCCAGGTTGGGGGTTTTAGCATAGGGCTGACACCCCTGTCTATGTAAAAAAAATAATGAAGTTACGGAAACAACATCAAATGAACCAACTTTGCTGCGGGATGGACATTCGGAGTCTGTGGCTCGTATGACTGTCAGTGGTGAAAGCCGAAAGGAAGCCACTGACATGAAAACGGATGTCCTGACCGCAAAACAGGATACAAGAATAGGATTTTGGAATGTCAGGACAATGTACGAGACAGGCAAACTAAGACAGGTCACGGCAGAAATGAGAAACTACAGGTTACACATCCTGGGGATAAGTGAGAGCAGATGGACAGGGGCAGGAAAAGTTAAAACAGCAACAGGAGAAACAGTACTTTACTCTGGAAGAGAGGATGGACAGCACAGTGAAGGCGTAGCCATTATTTTACAGAAAGGGATAGAAAGGACATTACTGGAATGGAAACCCATCAACAACAGACTGATACGATTGAGATTGAGAGGGAGATTCACCAACACGACAATAATACAATGCTACGCACCAACGAATGATAGCGATGAAGAGGTCAAGGATGAATTCTATCAACAACTGCAGAAAGAAATGGAAGACACACCTAGATATGATCTTGTTATAGTAATGGGAGACCTCAATGCGAAAGTTGGTACACACAATACATATAATGAAAGAACAATGGGGAAATGCGGCAGCGGAACAGCAAACGAAAATGTGGATAAGCTAATAACTTTCTGTAGCATTAACAACCTGGTCATTGGAGGTACACTTTTCCCACATAAGGAAATTCACAAGTTAACATGGGAATCACCAAATGGTCGGGACAGAAACCAGATAGACCACATCATGGTTAACGGTAGATGGAGACATGCATTACAAGATGTGAAGGTAAGAAGAGGTGCAGATGTGGGAAGTGATCACCATTTAGTAGTAGCAAAACTGAAAGTGAAACTAAGAAAGGCTGGACCAACTGTAACTACACAGAAAAGGTTTGACATCAGCAAATTGAAGGACCCCCTTACCAGAAAAGCTTTTGCGGCCGACATTAAGAAACGATATCAATTTGCCAAAAGCCAGGAAAAGACATTGACTGATGATATAGACCAGAATTTCAACACCATTTCAACAGTATACAAGGAAAGTAGCAAATCATGCTTAGGATTCCAGGAAAGGAAGAAGCAAGACTGGATAACACCAGAAACACTAAACACCATAAAGATGAGAAAGGAAATGAAAAGAAAGAAAACAGAAGCAAAGTCCCCCAGGTTAAAGCAACTATATAGCGAACAGTACAGCCAGCTGGACAGGGAAGTTAAACGCCAAACCCGAGCCAACAAAAGGAATTTCCTAGACGATCTTGCAAAACAGGCAGAAGAGGCAGCACTGAGAAATGAACAAAGCACAGTATACAAAATAACTAAATTCATCAGCGGAAAACAAGGTGCAAACAATATTACATTAGTAAGAGATAAGCAAGGAAATCTCATCAAGACAGCAGAGGGACAGGAAACAAGATGGGCAGAGCACTTCAGAGAAACTCTGAACAAGGAAATACCAGAGACACAATTGAATGTTCCTGAGGCTGAAAACGATCTAGATGTAAATACAGACATTCCACGAAAAGAAGAAATCATCACAGCAATCAAAGGGTTAAAGAACGGTAAAGCTCCGGGCCATGATAACATAAATGCAGAGCTATTTAAGACAGACCCTGAGCTAGCAGCAGAACTATTAGAACCACTATTTGCACAAGTGTGGAAAACGGGGACAACACCATCAGAGTGGAACAAAGGAATAATTGTCAAATTGCCCAAAAAGGGAGATCTTGCAGACTGCAATAATTGGAGAGGAATCACTCTTCTCTCAGTTCCCAGCAAAATACTAGGCAGGATAATTATACAGAGAATTTCAAAGGCAGTAGACTACAAACTGAGGAAAGAACAAGCAGGATTTAGAAAGAACAGAAGATGTGTAGACCATATATTCACTCTCAGGAACATTATAGAGCAGTGCTCAGAATGGCAAAGACAGCTTTACATAAATTTTGTTGATTTTGAAAAGGCTTTTGACAGCTTACATAGGGACAGTTTATGGAAAATACTGAAGGCTTATGGAATTCCAAGCTGCATAGTGGCAATCATAAAAAGCCTCTATGCCAACTTTACGTGTAGTGTTGGGCAGAGCAGCCTAACCTTCGAGGTAAAGACAGGAGTACGACAGGGATGCCCCTTATCAACCACTCTTTTTTTAACAGTCATAGACTGGGTGATGCGCCAGACAACAGAGGGCAGTCCAAGAGGAATAAGATGGACTACATTTTCTACATTGGAAGATCTAGAATATGCAGATGACATTGCACTGCTGGCACATTCACATCAACACATCCAGGAAAAAAACGGATAGACTTAATAAATTTAGCCAGCAGGTGGGCTTGAACATCAATTTAAAGAAGTCTGAGGTCATGACGCTCAATGTGAGCAACCCTGAGCCCATATCAGTAAGGAATCAGCAATTGGTACAGACAGATACCTTCACATACCTAGGAAGCATAGAAACACCAGACGGTGGGGCAGGCAAAGACATCAACATCAGAATGAATAAGGCAAGAACAGCCTTCTTTAGCCTAAATAACATCTGGAAGTCCTCCCAATACAGCACAAGCACAAAATTAAGATTATACCAGAGTTGCGTGCTTTCTGTGCTTCTCTATGGTGCGGAATGCTGGAGAGTCACAGAGAAGGAAATGTCAAAATTGTCCTCTTTTCACACAACATGCCTAAGAAAAAATTCACCGAATCTTTTGGCCGAATACCATCACCAACCAAGATCTGCTTACTCGTAGCAAGCAAGAGGACATGCATACCATCATAGCTGGCAGACGCTGGAGCTGGGTTGGTCATGTCCTCAGAAGAGACCCCGATGCCATCACAAGAACAGCTATGCTTTGGACCCCTGAAGGAAAGCGAAAGAGAGGCCGACCAAAAACAACTTGGCGGAGGACTGTGGAGGCTGAGATGCAAAGAATGAACCAGAGTTGGGGCACTGTACGAAGGATGGCCACCGACCGTGCAAGGTGGAATCAATTTGTTGTTGCCCTACAAGACGCCACTAGGCGTGATGGCCACTGACTGCTTTGACGGTCGGTGGTTAAGGATCGAAGAAGAAGAAGACTATATAATTACACACAATGAAAATATAATGCGCATTCTGCTCTGTCACTTTATCCGTCACTCATAGCATTTATTTAGTCAGTTAAACCGTATACTCTAGTGAAAATTAGTTGATGGATTTTTCATTACTGAACCACTGGTAAGAAATATATATACGCGTTGCTATTTCGCTAGTCTTAACGCTAGGGACTCACAGTGAATAAAATGGTAACTCTCTAACACATTAAACACTTAAGCACAACTTATATTATTATTACCAGAAAAGCCGAATAATCCACACGAAGGTCATTAAGCACTATTTCACATAGGTTCTAGCATACGCGTTAAGATTATCCAAAATTTCTTGAGAGGCTTGATAACTGACTTAAAGTACAGGCAGTATATATACAAATTTTGTGTGATCTCTCTGAAAGATGGCAAAAGTCACACCTTGGACGTTTCAGGAGAAATCCGCGAGCTGGCTTAACGAGAAAAAAGATTCTACAGTCGCTCACTCGCTATGCCGAACGGCATCAGAGAACCGTCTCTTGCGAGCGAAGCGGCTTAGATTATCTCTCCTTTTTTTAGATCAAATACTTAATTCCCCTGAAAATGTCGGACATTAAAGATGACCGGGAAATATTATAATCGCCCTTGAAGTTGCTACTTAGTCTGATCAGTTTCATCACGTGCTTTCTGTCACTTCCCGATGATTGACATGTCTGCTCGCATGAGAACTCTATTAAACAGACCGGTTCGCCCCCTGTTATCGGGCATGATGCGAATAATAGGTAAACCACTCGTTAACGCTAGAAAAATAGGCGTGGCTAAAATGTCAGTCCACAGACAGCTAATTGCGTGGGTTTTTACGTAGCAAAACGTAACCACTAATGAGGAGCAAAGGTGGACGGATTTATGTAGTCTGTTTACATATACACGTCCCAGTGTTAAATTTCGCTTTTGCAGTGTGCGTCTTTTACACATTTTATCGAAAAGCTGCCCGGATTCGTTCATTGTTCACCACAGGTCGTTTCTCTTAGACAGTTAGTAAAATGAGGCTGTAAGAAAACTAGACAGGCAGTTTGAACTTTCATAGCGGGAAGTATGTTCCACTATCTTTGGTAGGAGGGTAATTGGCAAAGTGCAGCAATCCCCCGCTTAGCGCTGTTAATTCGTTCTTGAAAAATCCAGCGCTAACCGAAAAAGCGCTTTGTAACATGTTTTTCTTCAAGAAGCACAGTGCGGCAATTAAGAGCTTGCTCTTTGTTACGGATTATATAGAACTGCATTCCATTTTGGAACCATGCTTCATTATGCTAGCAATGACAATGCTTCTTGGCCATCCCATCACCTTGAATGAACTTGAAAGTTATGTTTTGGCCTTCCATGGAATTTTGCGCATAGCGTAAGATTGCATTTTTAAAGCTTATAACGGGCAAATGGCATGGGCTAGGCGGGGTTGTCGCACGGAAGGTCCAGTGTTCAAATCCTGGGTAAGCCACTCATGTCTGTTGTTTTTCTGTTGTCTGGTGTTCTACTTCTTTATTTCCTGCGAGTGCCTGATAACATACCTTTATATTTGTTTCATATTAATTTACTGTTTACAGGCCTCAGGTTTCCCTCCCTTATTTGTAATACATGAAATAGACACAGCGTTATAACGAAAAATCGCTAATCGAACAGCGTAATACCGGGGGATTGCTGAAATACAAATTCACGTAGCACGAAGTATGTTCTTTAATCATTAGTAGGAAGGGACAATGGAAAGGAAATATAAATAGCCATAACGTGAAGTATGTTCTGCTATCATTAGCAGGAGGCAAACTATAAAGCTAATGTAAACTAACATATAACATCTAATAATTTATTTGAGAAATACTAGAAAGGTAATGTGAATTGTCAAAGAATAATTTATAACTGCTATCATCACAGTATCATCACAGGTAATGTAAACTCTCACAGCGTGAATTGTATTCTACTATTATTAGTAGGAGGGGAAAATGGAAAGAAAATATACAGTAAAAGTTTAAATTGTGTCTATTATCATTACTGTCTATTATCATTACTGTCTATTATCATTACTGTCTATTATCATTACTGTGTGTACTATCAAAGATGTGCGTAAGAGAGACATGAACGCGCTGGACATAATTCCAGCAACCTGGGGCGGGTGAAGCTGCAATCGCACCAAGTGGTGATGTTCCCTACGGCGGCACCTCAGATTGGGCGAAAAGAAGCTGTTAAAACAAGCAGCAGAAGAGAAACCCTTACAACAAGAAGAAAAGAAAAGAATTTGCCGAGATGAACACCAGGCAATTGAAAAAAAAGAAGATGAGGGCTACCGCCTCAGGGGCGCATTCCTATAGTCAGTTATGACTGAATGGGGCTACTGCCTAACGGGCGCATTCCCATACTTATGACTGAAGGGGGCTACTACCTCAGGGACGTATTCCCATACTTATGACTGAAGGGGGCTACTACCTCAGGGACGTATTCCCATAGGCAGTTATGACTGAAGGGACCCACCCCCTCTGGGGCGCATTCTCATAGTCAGTTATGACTGAAAGGGGCTACTACCTCAGGGGCGCATACCCATAGTCAGTTATGGCTGAAGGGAGCTACTACTACTATCATTACTGTAAGTAAGTAAACTAGAAAGATAATATAAATAAACTCAGATAGGATATGTCTGGTGTCATTACTGTATGTTGAATAATTTATTATGAAGCCTAAAGCATGAATCTGTGGATGCAATATTATCCGTTATATGAAAATCTATATGAATATAATGCAACAGGAAGGCGCCAACCTGAACATAAGTCATCATCATCAGCTGCCATCTCCACAACGAAGGTTGGCTGTAATGGATCTCCAACGTTTTCTGTCTCTTGTCTTGGTGGTGCACTCTGATAGACTCTTTCCTGTCCATCTCTTGATGTTATCTTCCCACTTATAGCGCTGTCTTCCCCTTGCACGTTTGCCTTCACCCCTCCCTTCTGTTGGGAGCCGCGGTAGCATAGTGGTTAGTGCACTGGCTTCCTAGCTCAGTGGTCTATGGTTCGATCCCCAGTTGAGGTGGGATTTTTTAGACTGCAAACGGCTCCGGGGTCGACCCAGCCTAAAAAATTGGGTACCAGAGCAACTCTGGGAAGGTTAAGGCGGCCGGCGTCATGCTGACCACATCACCCCTAGTGTGCCGATGGTCAAGAAAATATGGGCCTAACACCATATTCCCAATATGCCTCAATGGGCGTGTAACGGGATTCTTTACTTTACCTTTACCTCCCTTCTATTATGGTCTTCTGCAGGGTGTTATGCCTTTTTATGTGGCCAAAGTATTTTAGCTGCCGAACTTTGATCTCCGTCATTAGTTCTCTTTTCATACCTAGATTTTCTAGGACCTCCTTATTTGTTTTCTTCTCTTTCCGTGAGCTACGCCCATTCTTCTATATATCCACATTTCAAGAGCCTCAATTCTTTCTTCCAAATGCTTATTCATCGTCCATGTTTCTACACCATACAGAAATGCAGAATATATATAACACTTTATGATTCTCAGTTTTAATTTGTGAGATAACTGTTTAGATGTCAGTATATGTTTCATGTTGTTGAATACAGCTTTGGCCATTCCTATTCTCTTCTTGATTTCTGTTTCACATCTGCCATCTTCTGTTATTATATGACCAAGATATACGTAGCTCTTGACTTGTTCCAGGATTTTCCCATTTACGCTTATCTTTAATGTGGGCTTATCGTCTGTTTTGCTAATTATCATATTATTTGTTTTCTCAATATTAATGTCGAGTCCATATTTATGACTTATACTGTTCACTTGCTTCACAAGTTCTTGTAACTACTGTTCGCTTTCAGCTAACAACACGGTATAATCTGCATATCTAAGGTTGTTTATTGACCTTCCACTGATGTTCAGTCCTGGTATTACCTGTATCTGTTTGAAAAATTTTTCGGTGTATATATTAAATAGTCAGGGGGACAGCACACAACCTTGCCTGACACCTCTTTTTATGTCTATTGTATGGTGAATAATTCCTTCCAGATCTTACTGTGGCAGTTTGCTCCCAATAAAGGTTAACATCAGAAGTAACCCTCTCTAAATCAGGCAGATATTTCATGTCTTTAGCACAAGGAACGGCAAATTGGTCTACAGCGATCTACTATTAAATCACGTGGGAAGATTTAGTAAATTTCTAAATGACGGAGGGGTGAAAAGAAAGTAATTTAAAGCTAAGAAAATTTCCGACAACTCGCTCCCACCAGTATTCAAAAGTGCTGTATCCCACGGATATTTTTTCCGAGTTTTCATTGAAAACCCAAGAAATAACTAACTAAGGATGTTTTCATTCCATATTTGGAAGACATGACCTCTGCAGTAACGCGCAGAAATTTCCATGAGGAAGTAATTTGAATTACCCCACAAAACACGCATGGTTGAAAAGATTGGTAGACACTCGGAATGAAGGCACAACACCCCTTCCGATTGGAGCCCTGCTTAACATCGTAATAAACAGATGCGGGGGAAGACAGGCAATATAACCAGACACTTTAGCAAGGTTAAAACACTGTGAAAGTTCCCTCGCGCCAACCAGACCTTGCCAGAGTAAAGACTAAAATCAGCTTTCATCTATCAGACCGGACCTTGTTTAAGCATTTTCAGGACTTAAAAGCCCAGGAAAAACCAGAATCTGAGGGAACTGAAACACAAGTCAAAGTGGGAACTTATTTTTAAAGTAACAACACCCCAGACCAAGTGTAAGAGTACAAGTGCCTTTATTTCTCTGAGCCAGCAGTCTGTGAGTCTAAAGATTGGCGAAAGTTGTAAATTTTGAATTCTATATTTTTTCATTATTAACATGTGAACTAATACGTATATACTGACATCTAAATATGTGAAAATTGCCAGTGAATGTCCAAGTCATTTGAGGCTGGCAACCTCAGGATATAGAATGATGATTTCATGAACCACCACTGCCAGAGGTGGTGACTGCTTTATTGCGAATTTCTTATAAAGAACCAAAAGCAGAGACAGTCCCAAGTTCTATATAGAGCAGGGAGGGAATGATGAAAGGAATGATGTACATACTTGTTATATTATTAACCTTTTCAACCAGTGTAAATGTAAAACATATTCCCTCTAAATGTACCGTAATGAAAGTTTTAATCTTTTCAACCAGAGTAAATTTAAAACATTCACTCTTTCACTTTTTCAACCAGTGTAAATGTAAAACATATTCACTCTAACTGCAATGAAAGTTTACAACCTTTTGAACCGATGTAAATGTTTACATATTAAAACTATATTGTTAACATTTTTAACCAAAGTTAAATATAAAACTATTCATCTTAAATGTAAAGATAGTTTTTCGCCCACTAGGATTAAGATTAACTCTCAGAGAGGGTAACAACTCTGAAGATAGATGGGATGGTGGAATAGGAAGATGGGGACACATAAGTATGTGTCGGGAAACTCAATGCTCAGAGGGTATTTGTTTCTCTTCTTTTGCCATACTAGTTGGTGGTACAAGTTGAGGATACTATTTCTGGAACAAGAGAGGGTATAAGTAGCCTGAAGTCGACGCTAGACACAATCATTAGACGGGTCTTAGAGACTCGGGACTAGCTTTGCAGTTACTCCCTGATTCTACTTGGAACGTGCTGCAACTTTTAATCTTGACCGGGAACGTGAGCAATCCAGTCACCTATCTGCGAAGAATCAAAACACCAGCGCGAGCAGAAACCTCATTGACAGCTAAGTAGTCAAATAAAAGCTGCCAAGTGCAACTTTCCTTTATATAATTCCCCATTAACATCCTATGATGATGATCAATTTTTGTTAAAGCATATTCAATTGTTAATAACTGTTAAAACCTAAGTGATTATTAAATTTGTTAGTTATGTCTATCCAAATTTAAAGTTAATTTAATCATTTTGAATGTGTTGTATCCGTATGTATCAGACAATTTCTTAAATACACTCAATCGGAGCTACTGAATAATAATAAGACTGAATTCGTTGAATTAACTCAGCTGGGGGCTTGTACGAGCTAAAATTATATTACCCAATCATTCACAAACGTTGTCGGCAGATCCTAGAGTTAACGTGCTCAGCCAATGCAGCATTGTTCTCGCTTTTCTGAATATCTTGTAAAAACACCCTTGAGGTAGAAGCATCATTATCCTTCTATCTACAACTCTGCCAAGAGTAATCTTGTGCAAAGGTAGACACCTCTGAAGACCCACATCAGTTACTCTTGAGTTTCGCCCACTGTTGGACCACTACTGTAGAGCTAAGGGGAGGCAACCCGTGACACTTCTTCTCATCTCTTGCCTGGTTCTTGTTATCAGTTCCACATCGGTGATCTTATCATACCATTTCAAACCTTTTATTCTATGCAAGCATCTATTTATGAAAGTCTGCTTCTTGATTGTTATTCCATGTTTCAGAGCCCACGATGGTGCCGCTGTAGTTGATTATGCTTATGAT
Source organism: Oreohelix idahoensis (assembly GCA_024509875.1). NCBI lineage: Eukaryota > Metazoa > Mollusca > Gastropoda > Stylommatophora > Oreohelicidae > Oreohelix > Oreohelix idahoensis. The sequence goes on from JAMPIV010003137.1 coordinate 197,296, forward strand.
GATGATGGTAAGAAAAATAAAGTATCGCCGACGCCCAGACGCCACCGTTTTTGTATAATGTGCGCCAAGAAAAAATATTAATGTTAAACTGGTTTTCTTTATTTTCTTTTTTCCTGCACGGACCTCCAACCAGTATAGGCTGGTACGTTACTTAGGCATTTATCCATGTATTCTGCAACTATTTAAAAAATTTTTGAACGTAAATCCTTCGATAAAGACGATCCCCGCAAAGTGATATCACTATTTCGAGCTGTTTATTGCACAGTTAGGACACTCTATACTATGATATAAGGTGCCTGACGCTCTAATGTTTCACAAACGCTTGGAGAAACTATCCAAACAAACGGACCAGTTATCACAAAACGTGTGACATACGCCCATGCTGCGTTAAATATTGCACATTATCGTGCATCTTAACGCATCCTCGCAGCGGGTAAAAGATAAATTTGTTCTTATATCTTCTTAGCAGTTGATGTAAAAAATGCTACTGAACATAAATATTCACTTTACACCGTTGAACTAGTGAACTCACGATTGTGCAAGTAAGAAATAAACATCTTTTTGAGGAAGGTAAATCTTTGAGATTCATATTCTGTTCATTAAAAACAAAAATGGTTTATATTCCATAGTCGTAAGCTGGAAAGGAAATGTGTAGCTCACTTGGATTTTTGAGGAGACAACGAAAGAAAGGCACTGCTGCTCCATGTCAGAAAAGGTGACAACTATAAGGCTGTGCGTGGTGGGGCTAGCAACCCCACAATGTCAAACAAGCTGCTACAGAAACCATCACTATAGGAGCACGTTCTTTGATACAGGTTTCCAGCAAGGAAGCCAAATGCAGTGGGGGCTGCACAAAAGGAGCAAAAAAATTTTTTTTTTTAAATTGATGAAGTAAAAGAAGAAATCGGCCAATGAAGTCGTTTTTTGTTGAGTGTCTTGGGGATCGATTTATCTAGCAGCTGTGTCTTCATGCAGCAAGGCGCTGTTGATATGTGGACAAATTTGTTTTCTGTCGTCTGGAGTGCGATTACTTGTTTTTCTTTCGTGTTGTCTATGAGACGGAATTTGGTTGTCCTTTTACTCCCCTTCTTTCCCTCCTACTTTCTTCATTTATTTCTTCATTTTACGCACATTAACCTGCCCCATCACCGCGCCTTACATTTGCTGACCTCTATTCTTACTGCAATAGTGGAATTTCACGGCTAATTGACCATCCTTAAGTATTTAATTGTAATCGCTTTAGTTGTTGAACCAGATTAATTTCCTACGGTAAACGGGAAAATGATTGTTGACTTTTACTAATCCTTTTCCGCCAAGACCAGCAAGTCCGAAAGGCGCATTGCATTGTTCACTACAAACGCTTTCAGACACTTGGGCGTATAATACAAAAGGAAGACCAGATGTTGTCTAGGAAAATGTCTGGGTGCATCGATATGTTTTATAGAGAAACCCGTATGGGCAGACAAATTAGCGAGGACACTATCTGCAGTCGAGGTTACAAATCGTAATTGAAAGGTTATCTAAGAGTGACGGAAAGAAGTCGGGCCATATATGGGAGATAAGGTCATGGTTTTAAATTTTAAAATGATATTTAAAAACACGCAGGAGAAAGTAAATAACTGACACCCCGACCCACTACATTCTTGCTCATGAATTGGATCACATGAGGGTCAGAAATAAACATATATTCTGATTGGAAATTTTGCCGGAAACGCCAGGTGGAAGAGTGGGCAGAAAAACTGCAATATAATCTAGCAAATTCGGAGGCTAAAACTCACTAAATTCCAGAATCGTCAAAGTAGATAGCTCGGACTGAAGCCAGGAAAGAATAGAGTTAGGATTATGACCTTATGGGACCGGACAAAACATGTATCGGAACTCCTTCTGAATACTACAGCAAGGAATATCTACCTTTGAATACGGAAACCGAACTCATACAGGACCTACTCACAAAGTTACAGAGGGATTTTAACTAGAAATAATACCCCTGACGCGTGTTCGAGGCATCTGTATCAAGTTGCCAAAACTATTCAGCTAAGCAAGAAGACTATCTTCCCTATTGGGGTGAGGTGTAAAATATTTTATATACTTTGAGTTTCACATGTTTGAACTCGTTGATGGTTATACAGGTCCGTACGAGGCTGGCAACCTCAGCATGTGGAAATGATATATTCATGAACCACCACAGCAAAGCGCTAGTAATTGCTTCATGCGGGCTCTCACAGGGAACCAAAAGCAGAGGTAACCCCAAACTCCAAGTGGAGCAGGGAGTGGATGATGATGACATCATATGTATAAATGTATACTATCATTTGTATTAAGTTGTATGTGTACTTAAACATGTTCACCCAGGCACAAGCCATGCACTCATTTACAGCTGGGTAGACTTGAACGAGACGTTACATGATTTCTAACCCAGTAACGTTGCCTCGAGACGGAAGTACTATAACCTCTCTGCCCTACATAGAGTAGACCGTTGACAGTTTAGTACTTCTGATAATCTCTGGGTATTTACCAGAATGACAACAGCGTTTCTCGCTGGGTATTTACCAGAGCTGTGTTCAAGTCGTTCCTAACAAGTCTCAAGTCGAGTCTCCGGTCTCTTAGTAAAAGTCTCAAGTGGAGTCTAAAGTCCATAATAGTAGCTTTCACGTCCAGTCCCAAGACGAGTCTCAAGTCGAATAGTTGTAATGACTAAATTCTGACTCAAGTCTGTGTCCATCGAGTCAACAACATCGGTATTTACCAGACTAACTACGCGTTGTCCACTTCCGGCTCGTATCAATCTTTATTTACTTTACGCTTTTAGCTTAGTTCTTACTTTCTATCATCTACTGCAGGGTTTCTTAACCTGTTGTCCATGAACAATGGATTCTAGGGGGTTCTGTACATAACCTAAAAAAATTTTAATGTAAAACTTTTAATTATGCTTTTACCTTGTACGCAGAGCCGGATTAACGTAGTAGCCAAAGTAGCATATGCTACGGGCCCCGCGCTTTTAGGGGCCCCGCGCCAATAAATATGTACATAATTTTTTGGCCATCTTCTAATACGAGCGTTAAACCAATGATCTTGTGATTTATGCCATCTTTAGCGCCTTTTCATTTGGTGCCACGAAATTGTGAGAGAAAGAGCATAAGAGGGTGACTTAGTGTGACTCTTCATTATTTTTATCTTAACTGTTTGCGGACGGAAGCCATTTAAGTGGCGTTGAAAATGTTGTCACGTTTGGACGGAAGCCACTTTTTTTGTCTCTAGGCGACTGCCCCTCTAATTTTGTTTCGTTCTTTGTGAAATGAATTTGCATTAACAATAAAAACTAGAATTTCGGAAACGGAAACTTCCTGTTTTAAATGAGGTATACGGCGCGCTCACACTCTCTTTCGATCTTGATTAAAATTTCTTGATTTGTAAGGTTAGAAAACTCAAAAAATGAGCAGTAGACACAGATATATTCGTCGTAATTATGCTTCTGGAAGTGAAAAACGTAAAGCGAAGGAAGAAAAAGAAAGAAGAGATCAACTTGTGATATCAAAAACACGTAAGCTGACAGAATATTTTGATGTTCATGGAGGTGTTACTCTAACCGCTGAAGCTGGGAGTACAGGAACAACTAGTACTAGTGCAGGCTGTGCAGCAGAAAACATACAGCAAAACCCAGTATACACTGAGTCTGAATGTGAAAGAATAAGTGAAACGAAGAAGTACTCTAATGATATTGGTGACTGGCCGAACAATATAGATGACTGGGAGCGTGAATATTGGATATCCAAGGGAAGTGAAAAATGTCAACATGTTGATAGTGCCTTCTCTTCATCCGTGCGATTGTATGACACTGAAAAGAAAACTCGATACTGTCAGAAGTCTTATTTTACACATATTCATAAACTTACAAACAAGCAACATGCAAGAAAATGGTTATGCTATTCAGAAAGTAAAGGGCGCCTATTCTGTTTCCCATGCAAGCTTATGAGTTCAGAATGTTCATCAAAGTTTACTGTGGAAGGGTTTAATGACTGGAAAAATGCAAGCAATCTATTGCGTCGACATGAAGAAAGCTCCTCACATAGACAAGCTTTAATTTCACTGTTGATGCGTAAAAACAAAGGTGAACGTGTCGATTCCCAACTTGTGAAACAAATGGACATTCAAGAAAAGTATTGGCACAAACTTCTAGAGCGAATAGTTGAAGTTGTGAAGTTTTTAGCAGAACGAGGCCTTTCATTTCTTGGCAGTGGTGAAATTGTTGGGTCCCCTTATAACGGGAATTACTTAGGGTTGTTAGAATTACTGGCCAAGTTTGACCCTTTTCTGGCAGAGCATATAAGTACTCATGCAAACAAAGGATTTGGACATACATCATATCTATCTAAAACAACGTGTGAGGAATTCATCAATCTGATTGGATCCAGCATACTGGATCACATTCTCTGTGAAGTGAAGAAATACAAGTATTATTCCATTTCATTGGATTCTACTCCAGATATATTTAATATGGACCAGCTGACTTTGACTCTGCGCTATGTTTTGCCATCAGGACCAGTTGAAAAATGTGTGACATTTTTGAACATGGAAGGTCATAGTGCTGAACAGCTTACTAAAAGTCTACTTAATTTTTTAAAGGCAAATGACATTGATATTAAAGACTGCCGTGGTCAAAGTTATGACAACGCCAGCAACATGAGTGGCAAGTTTATAGGATTACAAGCACGAATTAAAGAGATGAATAAGTTTGCGCATTTCATTCCGTGTTTTGCACATTCACTAAATTTGGTTGGAAAATGTGCTGCTGAAGGTTGTCAAGAAGCAGTCATTTTCTTTGGATTTGTTGAAAGCCTGTACACCTTCTTTTCTGCTTCTACCTACCGGTGGGGGTCTCCTTTCTACTGCATTATGTGCTGGCGGTACTCATAATAAGTCCCATTTGCCCTTTGTGAAAAGACTGTCAGATACCAGGTGGTCCGCTCGGGCAGATGCAACAAAAGCACTTTTACACAGCTTTTCTGCAATAAAACAAGTCTTGGATGATATTTCAGATAACAATGATCAGAAGGCAGAGTGTCGTCAACAGGCTCGGGGTCTACTTTCAACCATGATGAAGTTAGAAACAGGAATAATGATCATACTGTGGGATCAATTATTACAGCGTTTTCAAATGACCAGTGCTTCTTTGCAATCTTCGGACCAAGATTTGAATACAGCTTGTGCACTCTATGAATCCCTGCGGGGGTATATTCAAGCATGCGGTCTACGTTTGCAGACATAGAGCAAAATGCCAAGGATCTGACTGAGTGTGAACATTATCAAGAGTAAATCGAAGAAAACACAAACGAAATCGAGAGTATGATGATTTCGGTGGTTCCAGCACACTTGATCCACTTGTTGAATCTAAAACGCCTTCTCATCAGTTTGGATTCCTTCGTCAGTTACAGTCGTTTACACCTGAAGAGGTGGTAACGAGATCATCGAATCTTATTAAATCATATCCGGAAGATCTGGAAGAAAGTCTTTGTGAAGAACTTGTGCAGTTTGCAGAACTGTTGAAAACTGGTCTTGCTTCTCATATTGGCACTACTCTAGACCTTGTAGAGTTACAGTTTTACCATTTGATAATTGACAATTCTTTCGAGTCTTGTTTCCCAAATGAAGAAATCGCCTTGCGCATCTATTTGTCACTAATGGTAACCAACTGCAGTGGAGAACGATCATTTTCAAAACTGAAACTTATTAAAAATGAACTAAGGAGCACAATGGGTCAAAAGAGATTGAACAATCTCACACTAATGAGCATTGAACATAAACTTCTGCGTGAAATTGATACATCCTATATCATCAACAAATTTGCTCATGCTAAATGTAGAAACATTACTATTTAAACAATAATGTTGACTGTGTTGTTACTTTTGATAATGATTATTACTATGCAAATTAAAAATGTATGTGTTCAAATATATTTGTGTTGTTTTATTGTTTTTTTTTAAATATAGGGCCCCTTTCTTAACATATGCTACAGGCCCCGCACTAGCTTAATCCGGCCCTGCTTGTACGTACATTTTTGTATTCCAGAAGCGAGTCCACAGCTTTCTCTGAACAATAAAAGAGGTCCATAGCCGTCATTGGACAGCCAAAGGGGTCCAAACCCTTCTTTGGACGGGCAAAGGAGTCTATATCCTTCATAGAACATCCAAAGAGGTCCCTGGCACTGAAAAGGGTTAAGAAACACTGCTCCATTGTTTTGGTTCATTTCCCGGAAAAAGCCATTGTGGTCATAACGTATGTAATTTATCCTTTTCCCGTTAGTCGTGCGTTACCTACTTCCATTAACTCCACTGACATTTGCTCAAGGGACAAAAAATGCACGTTCTGTTTCAGGCCAGACGGTTGGTCTCTCTAGCTGATCTCCCTTTTTTATAAATATTTATAGGGGACTTAGTGTACTGACTGAGATCAGCTGTGAAGGTATCTATATCTATTAAAAGTAGTGTATTATAGATAACCTTACTTGCTACCACATATCTCTTTATCTCAGTCAGAATTATTCTGGAATAGTGTGATGCTACTTTATGTGTCTAGGGTATGTGTATGGTGAAGTGTAAGTCACAACAACAGACAGATAAACAATTTAATTTAATCCACTACTCTTAACAACACTGTGACACTCACATACATATAACACTCTATGAGAATATCTTAAAGAAGTCACTAGTAACGTTTCAAATAACAATATGTATTCATTACTGGCATGAATGAATATGTGTCCTGATTCAACTACAAGGGAACCAGGAATCACAATCAATTTAAATTACAAGTTATGTACAGAATGTATTTAATATGAATATTGTAGTGACATATATTATTACCAATGTTCTATGTGTGTCAATTGTGTAGTGGTAAAATGAGGTAATACTGGTTTTGTTTTGTTCAAGCTCTGTTGGTATTTGTCATCATGACTTCAATAGTTTGTCTTTAGGGACCATTATTGTAGATGTTCACAGTTCCTGATTTTAAGACAAGTAAATTCCCCTCTTAATGTTAATTTTAAAAAATCAGTTCAAGATGAGGGGACATAATGTTGAGCTCAGCTGGCCAACTCTGCTTATCTTTAGTGATGGCGGCAGGAAAGGACTCCTCTGCTCGAATTCTCCTCTGGGCTCAGGAGACACCTCACTGATAGCTAAAAAGACCAAGGAGTATGCTGTCCGACTCTGGATTCAGCAAATCTCTGACCAGGTGCTGCTCACTACCATCAAGACCACTGTCCCTGAAATCAAGAAGGATGTACCTTCTACTTCATAACTAATTTATATTCTCTTTTACACTGATCACAATACAGCACAAACATTGCGTTCAGAGCGTTAGGCCAACAGTCAGCTTCATTTGAAATACTTTATTCCAGTATTACCCTTCTTAATGGTTACTACGCCTCTGCACTTCCAGCATTATTTCTTTCTAGTCCATCATCCAGGTGTCAGTGTACTACTTGGCCATTCCATGCCGTTTTACTTCTCTCCGACACCCTCTGTTCAGGCTGGAGCATTATAGGCTTTACCTCACGTTTGCCACTGAACTACACATATATATACAGGCATAAATCAACAATTCACATTCAATTTTTCATTAAAAGATACTGAATGGTTCAAGCTTACCACAATTTCATGGAAATAAACACAGATACGTTGATTAGCAATGAATTCTGGCACAAACTGGCACAAATTCCGTTCTGCCTATGTTCCAGGCTTTTATTTTAGCAAAAATGTGAGCTGGCTTCAACGTACTGTCGCTTTATCAAGCTTATTTGAATTAGTGGTCTCGAACTAACGCTCCCAAGTGTGTATATCAGCGAGACTGGCCAATGAGCCACGTTTCGACAAGTGTTTGAAAAAATGTTATCTTTTCCCGTCTCCCCCAACAACCAAGATAGTATTTATAGCCCGACCAATCGTGGTTAGGCTTTCATTTGTTGCGCTCCAATCAATTTGGAGTTTACATGGTAGGCTATTTATGTAACGTAAGGTTTTTTCAAACACGTTATAAAAAAAATTTTATGAGCAGAAATGATTTTATGCTGTCAGGCACCCCCAATATTTTATTTTGGGTATAATTTATTAATTCCTGGACTATTTGCGTAACGTTTTACATATTATTTGTCAGCAAACCCTAAGGAACCCAAAAATACTAATTTAAAGGAGCTACGTGGCTGCGTTCAAAATATGCAATTTCTTCTATCTCCTGTTTAGAAGATGTGCTGTCTGGGTACTGTTATGTGTTCAAACGTAAACCCATATAATGTTGTCTTTTCTAATAAGAGTCTGTTATGATTTATAAACCTAACTCTGGGAAAGGGTAGTGTATTTTATCACTGTCCGTCTGAAAAAAAATTAGTGCATGTAGACTTACACGCGTGATGGTAGTAATTGTGTATCGCGCGAAGCGGGTTTAGTGTTCGGCTTTCTGCCTCTCCCTTCTCTTTTTATCCCTTTAGTCCATCTGTTCGTTCGTTTTGGTAACGCAGTATAATTAATGTTAGGGTTAATTTAGGTCATTACGCAGTACGTCTCAATGCTTTTCCAAGAAATACAGCACACGTTTCATTGAAGAAGGCGGGTAATAATACAGTAAGCTTTACTATCAACGTGAAAGCGTTACAATTTGCAGACGAAGCAGAAAACAAGGGGGATTTCGAGTACATTCTTTGGGACAGCACTGTCATTTTACCATTGCTCTTCTCTTTATTAATTTTATTTGTTAGGCTTCATATTTACCTAATAATTTATATATGTGGATTAGAATATTTCATGACACTTCCCCTCTTAAAACAGACATTATATGTCAGTCCTTTATTCTATATACACATAGAGAAATTTATTATTATTTCTGGGGTTTACGGTGATTCTCATCACACGGATGGCGGCTTAAAAAATCCGCTCCCAGATTTGTTTTTTCCAGATATATATTCAATGCTAAAATTATATGGAGCCAGAAGCAAAGACCATCGGAGTAACCTAGAGTTCTCATGCTTAGCCTGTGCTAAAAACGATAAAGGTTTGTGGTCAGTTTGCAACTTAAATGCCTTCCCATATAGATAAATATTGAATTTCTTTATTGCCCATATTACTGCAAGACATTCTTTTTCGCTAGTTGAGTAGTTGATTTCAGCTTTATTCAACTTTCTGCTAGCATATGCCACTGGGCTTAATTCCCCATCCAATGCATCTGATTTCTGTAGTAAAGTTGCACCTAGCCCAATATTACTTGCATCCGTCCTTACTATGAATTCTTGACTTAAGTCAGGTAATTTCAAAATGGGTTTACTTGTGAGCTTTTCCTTCAATTCTTGGTAAGTCATTTCACATTGTGGTGTCCATGTAATGCGATCTGGAAGTCCTTTACGTGTCAATTCCGTTAAAGGTGCACATATGGAATTAAAGTTTTTGATATACTTCTGGTAGAAACCACATAATGAGACAAAGGATCTCACGTCCTTCTTGGTTTGTGGTCTCGGGGCTTTCTGTAGTTTCTCTAAATTCTTTGGGTCAGGGATCATGTTTCCCTGATAAACTGTGTGTCCCAAAAATTCCAATTCTTTACATCCAACGCAACATTTGGTTGGTCGGGCTGTTAAATTTGCCTCCCTAAGTCGATCAAACAGCATGTTCAGAGAGTCAATGTGTTCCTCAAAATGTTTCTGTTGCTATAAGGATATCATCCATAAAATTTGTTATACAGGGATTATTCAGAGGATCCAATAATTTTCTCATCATTCTAGAGAAGACACTAGGCGCATTCTTCAATCCAAATGGCAATCTATTAAACTCATAGTGTCCTTCTGAGGTACTAAAAGCTAGGTATGGTCTAACCTCAGGCTTTACTGGAATCTGATAGTATCCTTTACTCAGATCCACTTTTGAGAAATATTTAGCTTTATTTAGTCTGGCAAACAGCTGATTTGTATCCGGCAATGGATCCACCTGTCCTTCTGTAATAGCATTCAGTCTCCTGTAATCTATACAGAGTCTATGTTCTCCAGAGGGCTTCCTTAAAAGTACAACACCGGAACTATACGAAGACTCACTGTGCGAAATAATTCCTTCCTTCAACAGATAGTCTATCTCTTCCTTCAAAGCTTTTTCCTTAGCAAACGGAATCGAATATGGTTTCATACAGACAGGTGTGGAGTCTATTAATTTCATATCATATTCCAATAGGTTTGTATGCCCTGGTCGGTCTGTTAACACCTCTGCATGATTATTTAGAACCTGTTGCACTCTCTCTTTCTGAGTTTTCGTTAAATGTGTACTGATTTTCACCTGTGCTGCTGTCTCACAGGGGTGTAATGGATATTCAAATGATGAAAGTGGTTCCTTTTTCATCTCCATGGCGATGGACAAGGTCAACAAGTGTGTCTCTTCCTGATGTTCTCTTTCCAAATATTTCTTCAGGAGATTCACATGATAGATTTTTTCTTTCCCCTTCTTATCTATCTTATAATTTGTTCTAGACACCTTCTCTAGAACTGTATATGGACCCTGCCATCCAATTTGTAACTTATTCTGACTCCCGGGCAAAAGAAGCAGTACCTTCTCTCCCACAGCCAAATTTCTGTCTTTCGCCTTCCTGTTATAATAGGCAGCATGTTTCTTCCTGGCTTGTTTCAAATTTTCATTGGCAAGTTTCCAGCCAGTTTTTAACCGAGTGTCAGCTCATTCACATATTGGTATGAAGATGTAATGTTTTCCTCTGCCTTTTCATCAGTCCACGTTCTTAACAAAGCTACATATGGACCTTTAATTGTGTGGACCTATTTGTCCATGCACCGGTATGGTCTCTTCCACTTGAAGCTTTATAGTGATGATTTTTCCTCCCAGAATTATCATTCACAAAACGACCGCTACCAATTTTTTTCTTGGGGCTGTCTCCCCTCTTAAAATTCTTGATGAGAGATTTCCTCTCTACATCTTCTTCCTCCAGTTTGTTTAAGTCCGATTGAGGGATTGTCGGCTTATCCTGGGGTAAGACATCTTTTTGCACTCTCCGCATAGTGGCCATTGTAAAACAGTTAAGTGAAGCTTGTCCGTGAAAAGGGGCTTCCCATTCCATTTGGTCCACTTTATCAAATCTATTTTTCCTTTTATTGTCAGGCCTGATTTTGCCTCGGGGCGTGTCCAGGTCCTGATCCATGTTCCCACTTGTGGGTGTTCCCTCATGTGCTATGCTACACCTTTCTACAAAATTTTCAATGTCCCATCTTGCTTTGGGCCAATAATAATTGTGAGCCACCTTTTGAATGATGGTACCTATCTTCTCATGGTCCCCATCTGGTTTCACATGTAGGCTCCTTATTAATTCTGTCCTGTATCTTTTTGGAAGAACCAGCTGTCCGTGACCATTGGATCTAGTTCCAGTCTTCCTATACATCAACTTGTTTTTCATGTAAAAATCTCCCTTGCCTGGAGTTGTATGACAAGTTGACAATTTTCTGAAACAAGGCTTGAGTGTTTTATCCCCAGCCTGTGCCTTCCTCATCTCTTCTGGAGTGGTATCTAACATAATATCCTCCTCCTGTCTTGAGGTCGACCTGACCTGAAGGGTTGCCATATACACAGGTTTCCTTCTGCAACGGTCAGTGTCATGATTGTCCATCTGACAATTCTTACACCACCTTTTTCCTTGGTTGAAAGATTTTCTTTCATCATATTTCCTTTCATCGAATTGTGGGAATTTATTTTTATTTTCATACCGTGGCCTATCAAATTGGTGCTTACCTTTATTTTGATCCTTAGGATCAAATTTATTAAAGTTCTGTGGTGCCCTAAAGTTGTCCACCTGTTTCTTTTTATTACCTGTTACCTCTGCTTGAGCTGCTTGATACCTTTCAGCAACATTTAGCAACTCACCCAGCCTCTCTGCACCTTGTTCCATGAGAAACTTTCTCAGGTCTGGAGCCATGGACTCTCTTAGTTGCTCTATAAGGACCATTTCCTTAAGATCTTGGGTTTTCCCCAGAGAAGTCCATTTCTCCAAGTATGTCTCTATTCGTGCAGAGAACTGGTGATAGGTTTCACCTGACAGTAGTTTAGCATTCCTAAATTTTTTTCCTGTAAAACTCTGCATTCTTTTCATACCTTAACAAAAGAGCCTGCTTTAGCATGTCATAATTTTCCTGATCACCTCTGCTCATTTTTGCAAAAACTTCATAAGCTGCCCCACGAAGTCCCTGAGATAACTTTAAGCTCCACCTTTCTCTCTCCAACCCATACGTGGTAGCTAATAGTTCGTACCTATTTATATAGCTCTCAATATCATCGTCTTTCTCAACAAAATGATCTAAATGAAAATTCATAGCTGAGATTGAGGCTCCTTGAGTAACCGTAGCATCAGAGGCAAAGGGACTGGCACCATTTTCAGGAGCATGGCCTTGAAACTCAAACTCCCTTAGTCGTAATTCATGTTCCCTTTGTAATCTTTTCTCCTCCTTTTCTGCTTCCCTCTCTGCAGTCAATCTTCTTTCTTCTGCAGCTTGTCTTCTTTCCTCGGCTTCCCTTTCTGCAGCTAATTTCTTCTCTTCTGCTGCTAATCTTTTGTCTTCTCTTTCTGCTTCCAATTTCTTAGCCTCAGCCTCAATCTGCAACCTCTTAGTCTCAGCCTCAGCTTCAAATTGTAACTTCTTAATTTCCCTTTCAGCCTCTAACCTTCTTTCGGCTTCAAACCTTCTTTCTTCGCGTTCAATAAATTTGTCACATTCCGTAGTAACATAGGCAACCATAACTTGCCCATCTAATCCTAACTCTTTTGCAGTCTGAACCGCAGCAGATCGAAATTTGGCCAGGTCCGCCATTGTCTATCAGGTAACTTAATACAATGTCTAACCAACAATTCAATCTCTAATGGACAACACAGGCACCGTGAGCTCAACCTTATTTAATTCCACCCAAGGATACCTTTTAATTCTTATATTCCCTGAAGTGAATTATCCCCAATATTTTTAATAGTTAAAGATTCAAAATCCCAAGAGCGAGACCCCAATATATGTGGTGAAGTGGGATGTTATAAATATTTATAGGGGACTTAGTGTACTGACTGAGATCAGCTGTGAAGGTATCTATATCTATTAAAAGTAGTGTATTATAGATAACCTTACTTGCTACCACATATCTCTTTATCTCAGTCAGAATTATTCTGGAATAGTGTGATGCTACGTTATGTGTCTAGGGTATGTGTATGTGAAGTGTAAGTCACAACAACAGACAGATAAACAATTTAATTTAATCCACTACTCTTAACAACACTGTGACACTCACATACATATAACACTCTATGAGAATATCTTAAAGAAGTCACTAGTAACGTTTCAAATAACAATATGTATTCATTACTGGCATGAATGAATATGTGTCCTGATTCAACTACAAGGGAACCAGGAATCACAATCAATTTAAATTACAAGTTATGTACAGAATGTATTTAATATGAATATTGTAGTGACATATATTATTACCAATGTTCTATGTGTGTCAATTGTGTAGTGGTAAAATGAGGTAATACTGGTTTTGTTTTGTTCAAGCTCTGTTGGTATTTGTCATCATGACTTCAATAGTTTGTCTTTAGGGACCATTATTGTAGATGTTCACAGTTCCTGATTTTAAGACAAGTAAATTCCCCTCTTAATGTTAATTTTTAAAAAATCAGTTCAAGATGAGGGGACATAATGTTGAGCTCAGCTGGCCAACTCTGCTTATCTTTAGTGATGGCGGCAGGAAAGGACTCCTCTGCTCGAATTCTCCTCTGGGCTCAGGAGACACCTCACTGATAGCTAAAAAGACCAAGGAGTATGCTGTCCGACTCTGGATTCAGCAAATCTCTGACCAGGTGCTGCTCACTACCATCAAGACCACTGTCCCTGAAATCAAGAAGGATGTACCTTCTACTTCATAACTAATTTATATTCTCTTTTACACTGATCACAATACAGCACAAACATTGCGTTCAGAGCGTTAGGCCAACAGTCAGCTTCATTTGAAATACTTTATTCCAGTATTACCCTTCTTAATGGTTACTACGCCTCTGCACTTCCAGCATTATTTCTTTCTAGTCCATCATCCAGGTGTCAGTGTACTACTTGGCCATTCCATGCCGTTTTACTTCTCTCCGACACCCTCTGTTCAGGCTGGAGCATTATAGGCTTTTCCTCACGTTTGCCACTGAACTACACATATATATACAGGCATAAATCAACAATTCACATTCAATTTTTCATTAAAAGATACTGAATGGTTCAAGCTTACCACAATTTCATGGAAATAAACACAGATACGTTGATTAGCAATGAATTCTGGCACAAACTGGCACAAATTCCGTTCTGCCTATGTTCCAGGCTTTTATTTTAGCAAAAATGTGAGCTGGCTTCAACGTACTGTCGCTTTATCAAGCTTATTTGAATTAGTGGTCTCGAACTAACGCTCCCAAGTGTGTATATCAGCGAGACTGGCCAATGAGCCACGTTTCGACAAGTGTTTGAAAAAATGTTATCTTTTCCCGTCTCCCCCAACAACCAAGATAGTATTTATAGCCCGACCAATCGTGGTTAGGCTTTCATTTGTTGCGCTCCAATCAATTTGGAGTTTACATGGTAGGCTATTTATGTAACGTAAGGTTTTTTCAAACACGTTATAAAAAAAATTTTATGAGCAGAAATGATTTTATGCTGTCAGGCACCCCCAATATTTTATTTGGGTATAATTTATTAATTCCTGGACTATTTGCGTAACGTTTTACATATTATTTGTCAGCAAACCCTAAGGAACCCAAAAATACTAATTTAAAGGAGCTACGTGGCTGCGTTCAAAATATGCAATTTCTTCTATCTCCTGTTTAGAAGATGTGCTGTCTGGGTACTGTTATGTGTTCAAACGTAAACCCATATAATGTTGTCTTTTCTAATAAGAGTCTGTTATGATTTATAAACCTAACTCTGGGAAAGGGTAGTGTATTTTATCACTGTCCGTCTGAAAAAAAATTAGTGCATGTAGACTTACACGCGTGATGGTAGTAATTGTGTATCGCGCGAAGCGGGTTTAGTGTTCGGCTTTCTGCCTCTCCCTTCTCTTTTTATCCCTTTAGTCCATCTGTTCGTTCGTTTTGGTAACGCAGTATAATTAATGTTAGGGTTAATTTAGGTCATTACGCAGTACGTCTCAATGCTTTTCCAAGAAATACAGCACACGTTTCATTGAAGAAGGCGGGTAATAATACAGTAAGCTTTACTATCAACGTGAAAGCGTTACAATTTGCAGACGAAGCAGAAAACAAGGGGGATTTCGAGTACATTCTTTGGGACAGCACTGTCATTTTACCATTGCTCTTCTCTTTATTAATTTTATTTGTTAGGCTTCATATTTACCTAATAATTTATATATGTGGATTAGAATATTTCATGACAGGTGGAACCAGGGATCCCAAAACATGTTTGAGTCTTGTCCCCTCCATGGAATCATTGATACTTAATCGACCCCAGGCAAAAAATAAGTAAATAAAATAAGAAAATTGTCACATAATTATTTTGGGTCGATCTCTGCTTCACTCCTGAAGTAGTCAGTTACATTTGTTGTACTGACTTATTACATGCTTTTCATGGTCGGCACATCTTTCTTTCTCTGCTATGTAGCAGATATTTTGTATTTTCAAACATTCTTACACTCCTCTTAGCGATAAGTCGTCATGTCTGTTTGCTTACCTGTTTCTCCCTGCTTGGAAGGAAATGATAAGATAATATTAATCGTCAACCATGTTGGTTAATCTGGGGTGTGGCCGACATCAGTCTACAGATTAACACTAAAATCGCCCAGCGCATTTGTTTAATCGCTGATAAGGCCAGGGTGTGTTCTTTGTCAAGATGGTAAACAGACGGAATGTGTGTCCTCAAGTGACAGATAACGAGATTACTCGCTTGAGCGACACATTTTGGACAGACATGCATGACATCACCGTTTCAGTCACACCTTGTTACAAAGACATTACTTGATATTAAAGTAATAATTAGCTATTTGTAAGCATTGCCGATAGAGGATCGGATGTTTTCATTCCATATATGGGAGACGTGGCCTTTTGCATCACGCATATTATTTCAGGCGGAAATAATTTTGAAATTACCCCACTAAACACGCATGTTTGAAACGATTAGAGCTTTCTTAGCATCGTAACAAAACAAATGCGGGGGAGGACAGGCAATATAACCTGTCCTTTTTACAGTTTTAAGAGACTGTGAAAATTCACTATGACGATCGCTTGCCAAGACGAAACCAGACTGCCAGGGTTAGAATTCAGAATTCTCTTTATCTTACATGACTTTGTGGAACATCTTGAAGGACTTAAAGAGCCCAGGAAAACCATTTTAATAAGGAAGACTATCATCTGAGGAAACTGAAACACCGAGTCATAGTGGGAGTTTAGTACAAACATAACGACATCCAAGACACGGGAAAAAAAGGCTTCGTCCAATCCCATAAACCTACTTCTCTGAGCAAACAGTCTGTGAGCCAAGATTGGCGTAAGTTGTACTTTTTACATTTTATATTTTTCATTACTAACATGTGAACTAATATGTATATATTGCCATGTGAATATTAATATGTGAAAAGTGCTAGTGGATGTCCAAGTCATTTGAGGCTGGCAACCTCATCATATAGAATGATGATTTCATGAACCACCACTGCAAGGGCTGGTGACTGCTTTATTGCTAGTTTCTTACAGAGAACTAAAAGCATAGGTAGTCCCAAGTTCCATATGGAGCAGGGAGGGAAAGATGAAAGAAATGATGTACATTCTAATTATAATATCTACATTTTCAAACCAGTGTAAATGTCTGTGTAAACATATTCACTTTAAAATTAATGAAAGTTTCAAAGCTTTTTAAGCAGTGAAGATGTAAATGAAAACACATTTAATCTATATTGTGAACACTTTTCAATCAGTGTAGATGTTAATGTAAACATATTCTATCTATACTATTAACCTTTTCATTTGAATGTAAAGTAAATATAAAGCTATTCAATTTAAATGTAAAGAAAGTTTTCTCTCGAGGGATTAAGCTTAATTCTCATCGAGGGTAAATTCTGAGGTAGATGGGATGGTGGAATAGGAGAAAGGGACCCATAACTATGTGTCGGAAAACGCAATACTCAGGAGAGCGTTTTGTTTCTATTCTTTTACCATAGTTGTTGGTGGTACCAGTTGAGGGTACTATCTCTGGAACAAGAAGGGAAAAGTGGCCTGAGCTTTAAGACGAGGGACCAACTTCGTAGACACTCCCTGACATTTCTGGGAACGTGCTGCGCCCTACAACCTTGACCAGCGACGAGCGTGATCAGTCTACCAAAAACCAAACCATCAGAAGGAGCATAACCGTCACTGACAGCTACGTAACACATAAAAGCTGCCAAGTTACCTCCTTTACACATTTCCATTCCATCACAACAGTGATGATAAACATTTATTATAAATAATTATTAATTTCTTTAAAACCTTGTTAAAACCTAAATGACTATTAAATCTGTTATTTGTAATTATACAAATTTAACTTCGATTTAATCATTTTGAATGTACTGCATGTTTGTCTCAGTCAATTTACTAAATACACTCTCAACAGAGCTATACCATAATAAGAATAATTCCACTGAGTAAATCAGGGTGGGGGTTTGAACGAGCTGAAATTAATAATTGCTTAATTCTTCATAAATGGCGGCGGACCGATATAAGTTAACAATTGCCCTGCCAATGCAGCATTGTTTTTTACTTCGAAAATATCTTATGAAATCTACCTTGAGATAGAAGCATCATTATCCTTCTATCTACAACTCTGCCAAGAGTAATCTTGTGCGAAGGTAGACACCTTTGAAGGTCCATATTAGATGCTCTTGAGTTTTGGCTATTGTTGTACCACTACTGCAAAGCAGGGGAGGCAATTCCGTGACAGAAGTGATTACTGAGGCAGGATAAATTAAATTACCTTTTTACTGAACTACGTATAGTCATTAATGGGAACGGTGTAGTTGATGAGCATTAAGGAAGGCATTGATCTTTGGTTGAAGATTGGTGAGTTTTATTTGTAAGTCATCACGCTCTTCCAGGTTCAGTCTGTTCCTTTGCTTTGATAACACTGCATTTGCACGGCTAAACCAGCTTCAGCTATGAACGAACTTTGTAATGTAAGTAGAAACGGCTTAAGGATTTTAATCAACCCCCCCCCCCCTTCCCCCAATCGATCATCTGGGGTTTATGGATCCCGTGGTTGCCCATATCGAACTTGGGGGTCGATGATAGCGACCATTGTGGTCGCTATAAACAGTAATAAAATAAAAATGTATGTGCCTATTTTTAGTAATTTCATTTACTTACTGTTTTCATTTGATCAAAACATTGATGGCACATTTATTTTATCAATGTAAACAAAACGATTTTCAGGTTTTCTGTGTGAGTGGGTTACGAATGAAGACGGCAAAGTTAGTTCGCCAAAATTGGCAAGTTCCCAATCGAGTCGAGCCACTACAAAAAAAACAAACAAACAAACAAACAAAACTCGAATCGAGTCTCGAGTCGTTTTTTAGACTTATGGTGTCTTAAGCCCGACTCGAGTTCCAGTCTATTGACTCAAGTCGACAGCACTGAGATGCCACTCATCTCTTTCTGAAGCCAGGACTTTTGATTAGAGCGTTTCATGCAGTTATTTCGGTCGATTTTAATAATGTATAAATATAATCACTTTTCTTTCACTCTATGTAGTTCATGGTTGTCCCCACATACATGATGTCCACGTTTCTTATTCTATCGCTACATTACATTACAAGCGTTGAGTGGTACAGTGGTTAGAGCGCTTGCCTCTCGAGGCAAGGTTACCAGGTTCGAACCCAAGTAGCATCACGCTCCAGTCTACTCTGTTCTTGAGTTAGCGAAGACGAATACAGCGAGGAAGGGAACAAGGTCACCCTATCACATTAAGCAAAGACCTAGTCAGTGATGGTGTTAGGTTGTACGAGGTCCTCAACAAGCGTGCGCTTGCGAGGGCTCCTTTAAATAAATTCCTGTTTGAGCGACAAGAATATGTTTGCGCGCAAGGCCCCCTAAAGCACGAGGCCCTAGGCAACATCTTAGACTGCCTCTGGCTAAAACCGCCACTGGACATAGTAATGAGAAGTTTTTAACATTTCACTCCCCTACAACAGTATCGGCTATTGGACTGCCTTTACCTTTCTGTGACATGAGCGGCTTTTATTAGACATTCATCTTGCATCACGTGATATTGCTGTCCTGGGTTTAATTGTGTAGTTCCCGGGGTCCCTGGGGAAACAGAGACAGAAATTGGGGTAATGCTCTTTCAGGCATGTCGTAAGAGGTTACTAATATGAGTTTGAACATAGGACTGGTAGACTCATCATGTCAAACAAATTGCTACAAAAATACTGCAGTAAGAGCACATTAATGCATTAATGCAGGCATCAGGCAAGGGGCAAAGCTGCAATGGTGGCCCCGTGCTCCATTAGAAGCGGAAAGGTAAATGATGATGGAGATGTTTGCTTCTTGCAGCAAGGAGTTGGTAGAATTGTTTTTGACTACTAATAAGTTACTGGGAGACAGCTAGCAGATTAATGAAAGAAAAGTTCAGCTGAGGATTTTGTTGTTTTCACGCTGGATCCTTCTTCTTTTTGAAGTACCATGCCTTGTGGTGAAGGTGATCATGTCTCGCCACAACCTCAAGTCTACAGCACTATTGATCAATTCTGTTGTTGACGTCTTTCCATGCCATGATGTCAAACTGCCCAGAATCTTCTCTCTCTGTCGTTCTTTATCTCTGTTTCTTACAATATTTCCTGTTGTCACGTCATACTCCAGCTTCCTTCTTCCCATAACAAGCTCGAAGAAAGTGGCTTGCTTCCTTCTAACCTGAGGAATAAGCTTCCTTTCCGCTTTAGCCTCTTTCAAGACATCCTCACACTGGATACAAGTTCATGAAAATGAACAGCACTTTTTGTTTATTTATTAATTTACTGTAATGTGTCATTACTAAACGTTTTAACCATAACCAACCGTTTTAATTCTATCTTTAATTGCAGAATTGAGTTATACCGTTTACCTACGTTACGTCATTATCAAGGGAATAAACGTAAATATAAGAAGTCAACGTATTTTTAGCTGTCATGTGATAGGATGTCGTATTTTACCTGATGCAGATGATATGAGAAAATCGTGATTTACCTGTAAGTTTCCTCGGGGTGGAGGAAAAAATGAGGGAGGAAGTATGCTACATCGTGGGAAATATGAGCACGGGTCGATTAAAGTTTGTGTTATTTGGAAAACAAAAGAGTAAGAGAGGGGCATATATTCAGTGTCTTTACAGAATGAGAAACGCACTTAGTCGTATATAACTTTACCTGACCCTTTTTTTCATTCACCAGATTCTACAGAAACTTCTCAGAGTACGGGGTCACGCACCTACAGACTCATTTTTGACGTACAGATCCCACACGAGACGGAAAGCATTCACTATGCAGAGCTTAGACTCTTTGTTATTCGCAGGCATCATCAATCGTGGGTCCATTATGACCAGACTTCTAGCGACACACAAGAACCGTCATATAAAATCAGCATCGTCGAAACAAATCGGCATGTCGATTTGAAGCATCGCTTGATCGCACTGAAGACCGTTATGAAATCTCACAGAACTTGGCTAAGCTTTAATGTGACGTCGGCAGTGCTAAATTGGTCATATTCCGGCTTAAGAACACTGGACGTTACTTTTGGCATCTGCGTAAATTGCACAGATGCTGATGGCAAAAATAACGAAAATAGTTTTGAAGTTGCTGGTAACGGTGCCGATGACATGATTCTGAATTTAGACAATAATCTTGGACATGGTCCACTGCTGGTTATTTTCTCCAAGAAATATGAGACTCAATCGAGTGTGCCGCGCAAGAGGGATATAAGAGATACAACAAAAATAAAGGAAGAAACTAATAAACTTCTGAACAAGGACGTTGAATTCAGAAGCAATGACAATACATACAAAAACAATACTATTCTTCCAAGCGCTCACTACTTTGAAGGCCTCGTCGACTTTATCACGACAGTGAGCGGCGATTCTTCAAACGACCTTAAAAGTAATGAGCTCGATTTTACGAAGAATGTCTTCTCATATGCAAATGCTGTTTATCAGCAAAATAGTAAAGAGGCTGAACAAATAATTAATAATACTTATAGTAGTACATTCCTGACAGTTAAAAACAATCTCCAATCAACGCCCGACAATTCCAGTATACTCAAGCCATCTGAAGGGCGCAATATCGGGACCAATGAAGCATCTAGGAACATCCATCGCCGTGATCAGAAACACTTTACATTTCTCAGCGAATTTCCTACAAAGACAAAGTCTTCCGACACGGAGTCTGCCAAACTGTCTGATGACGATTTTCGCATGAGAGTAAGGAGGCAGACTAAAGCTCGATACAGGAGACATTTGGATAGCCTGCTCAAACACGAGATGAGCGAAGCTGGTACTCGTCGCAAAAGGAGCAAGAAAAAGAGAACCAGCTGTCAGAGAAAGGAAATGTACGTAGATTTTGTTTTTTTTTATTTTTTTTTTTTTTTTTTTTTTTTTTTTTTTTTTTTTTTTTTTTTTTTAATTTTTTTTTTTTTTTTCCCCCCCCCTTTTTTTTTTTTTTTTTTTTTTTTTTTTTTTTTTTTTTTTTTTTTTTTTTTTTTTTCCCCCTTCCCCCTTCCCCCCCCCCCCCCCCCCCCCCCCCCCCAAAAAAAAAAAAAAAAAAAATATAAATATATATATAACCCCCCCCCCCCCCCCCCCCCCCCCCCCCCCCCCCCCCAAAAAAGACGATTAAATGGGACAAGATCATTATTTTCCCTAGAGGTTACCAGGTAAGACATACTGTAACTCTCGCTCATCTTCTCTCTCTTTTCCTCTCTTACTGTTCCTCCGTTACCAGTATCACTAAGCTTCCCAAGGAGCATAGGCCTTTAACAAATTCGTGCAAGTTCTTCATGTTTTGTGCCATCTGCACAAGGCCATTCAATGTCTTCTTTATTACCTTCATTTCTGCCTCCAGCTCTCTTCTCCACCTTTTTTTTTTCTATCTCCCTCCATCTCTCTTACCATGTGGATTCTAGAAGAACAACTGTCTTGTACGTTTCTACATTACGAGTATTTAATGATATAAATTCTACGTCTGCCGTAGCTCCACAGCAATCAGTTACTTACGTTTTGTTATTTCCATCAAAGCAACTGATTCTCACTTTCTGAATGTACAGATTTCCTATGTTGAATCTCCTCGGCCGCATCTATTTCTTCCCTCAGTTATTGATGTTAATGATTGGCTGGTTATAAACGGAAATAAATATCAGATTGTGCTCTATTCATCAATCCCTTCATACGGCTATTTCTTTTCTGTAGTACTTCTCTTGGGTTATATTTTTCAAAGTTCTGTATCGCATTTTTCCCCCCTACAAAGTCACGTGTTGCAATCTTCTTAGGGATCCCGTTACACGTCCATTGAGGAATACGGGGAATATGGTGTTAGGCCCATATTTTCTTGACCATCGGCACACTAGGGGTGATGTGGCCACCTTAACCGACCAAATTCATGCATGTGTCTGAGTCAACCCCGGAGCCGTTTGAGGGTTCGCGGTCTAAAATATCCCATCTCAACGGGGGAGCGAACCATGGACCACCGAGCTAGGAGGCCATGCACTAACCAATCTTCTTAGACATTCGTTAAAATAATACTGACAAGAAATATCCACGTCTTTCCCGTTATATTTTTACCTTATAGTCGTGTTTGATTTAAGGGACCCAAAGATACAGCAATAGTGAATGCAGTCAGCGACCCATAGCTTGACTGCTTGCATCAGGACCAGCGAACCAGAGCTGGTCAAGACCGTACTCCACCTCCACGTGGTGGTCCTGGAAACAGTCTGCAGCAGTGCAGTCTGGCTGAGCGAGTACGGATCGAAATGGGAAGGCAAACCCGGTCCCTAAAAAATGCCGTGCTGAAGTCGGATGTGTCGACCGAAAGGTGCAGATATCACAGCTACGGCGTAAACAGACACAACGCAACCACCGTCCTTTTCAGGGCGAACGAGGATGAAGGAAGAAGAAGTATTTGATTTACATTGAAGCACCGCTTTCGACATCATATCATCATCGTCACAATTCACCTGCCCAAGGAGCATAGGCCTTCAACAAATATATTCCAAGTGTTGACGTTTTTTGTCGTTTGAAATTCTTTTACAGAATGGGATGACCGGCTCCATGCCCAACACTCCATAGTCGCTTTTACGACATGCATGGTAGAGAACAATGTTACTATTCTTTGCTCCCCTTTCGGGCACCAGTAACACATGGACATCATAGGGTTTCAAATTGTAAAAAAGTATTTACTCTTAAGCAAAGCCGTGGTCACTGTTGCCCCGTGTTGTCCCGAGTTGTCCCGTGTTGTCCCGGGGGTCTCTGATGAGACAAAGAAAGAATACGGTGATAGAGTAGTTGTCATGTTTCTGAGACGTAACTCGGCCTATTTTATTTTATCACGCCACGTGTGACGATATTGCCTCCCCTGCTTTGCAGTAGTGGTCCAACAGTGGCCAAAACTCAAGAGTATCTAATATAGGCCTTCAAAGGTGTCTACCTTTGCACAAGATTACTCTTGGCAGAGATGTAGACAGAAGGGTAATGTCTCTTCTATCCCAAGGGGGTTTTCACAAGATATTCAGATAAGCGAAAACAATGCTTCTTTGGCTGAGCACGTTAATTCTAGAATCTGCCGACAACTTTTGTGAAAAATTAAGCAAATGGTTAATCTTAGCTCGTTCAAGCCCACACCTCTGGTTTACTCAGTGGAATTCTTATTATTATGGTATAGCTCTGTTTGCAGTGTGTGTAGTAAATTGACTGAGACAAACATGCAGTACATTTAATATGATTAAATCGAAGTTAAATTTGTAAAATTACAAATAACAAAATTTAATAATCACTTAAGTTTTAACAGTTTGAAAATAATTTGAATAGTTATGGATCAAGAAAAAGTTATCATCACGGTCGTGATAGGATGTAAATTTTTACAAGAAGTTCGAGTGGCAGAATATATATTGAACTTAGCTGCCAATGACGGTTCTGCTCCTTTTAATGGATTGGTTCTTTTCACACTGCTCACGCTCGTCGCTGGTCAAGGTTGTCGGGTGTAGCTCGTTTCCAAGAAATGTCAGGGAGAGTCTACGAAAGTTGGTCCCTTGTCTTACAGCGTAGGCCACTTGTCCCTTCTTGTTCCAGAGATAGTACTTTCTGCTGGCACCACCAATAACTATGATAAAAAATAGAAACGAAACGCTCTCCTGAGTATTGCGTTTTCCGACACGTAGCTATGTGCCCCCCTCTTCTATTCCACCATCCTATTTAACTCAGAATTTACCCTCGATGAGAATTAAATTTAATCCCTCGGGATAAAACTTTCTTTACAGTTAAATTAAAAAGCTTTTATAGTTACTTTACATTTAAATGAAGAAGTTAATAGTACAGATAAAATATGTTTACATTTACATTTCCACTGATTGAAAAGTGTTCACAATATAAATTGAATATGTTTTCATTTATGTTTACACTGATTTGAAAAGTTTGAAACTTCCATTAATTTTAAAGTGAATATGTTAACATAGACATTTACACTGGTTTGAAACTGTAAGTATTATAACTAGAATGTACATCATTTCTTTCATCTTTCCCTCCCTGCTCTTTATGGAACCTGGGACTCTTTATGCGTTTAGTTCTCTTTAAGAAACTGGCAATAAAGCAGTCTCCAGCCTTTGGCAGTGGTGGTTCATGAAATCATTATTCTATACGCTGAGGTTGCCAGCCTCAAATGACTTGGACATCCACTAGCTATTTTCACATATTAATATTCGCATAGTAATATATATATATATATATATATATATATATATATATATATATATATATATATATATATATATATATATATATATATATATATATATATATATATATATATATTCAAAAGGATTTCAAAATATTCCTGACATGGACAAATTTTCTGTATATGCTATGAAAATATCCGATGCCCTGGCAGGCGAACTCACCAACACATCTGTAAACTCATACGACAAATGTGTTTCCGATTTAACAAATTTATTCTTTATCAGAAAGTAATCTATTCGCAGACGGGTAATCTCGTTATCTGTTCCGCACTCTGGTCTTTATCAGCGATTAAAGCAAACACGCTGGCTATTGTAGAGCTAATCTGTAGCGGCCAAGCTTTGGTACACAAGAATTACCAACTTGCCTGACGTTCAATATTACCTCAGCCGCTCCTTGCAAATGTGATGTGTTTATCATCAACAATGAGTGTCAAATGTTTGAACAAACTCTCTGCTACATTGCAGACAGAAAGAAAAGGGTGCGACCATGGAAAATCAAGCAAATAAAACCAAACAAAAATGTAACTGATTACTGCCGTAGTGAAAGAGAGATCCGAAAGAGGTCGCCCCAAAAATCCATCTCGTGACACCACACGTCATTGACTTTCATAAAGGTGTTCTTACACAAAATAGAAGGCTTGACATTTTTATTATAATTTTTTTTAAAAATAGGAGTTTTGCTTCGTTTTGAAGAGACGCGTCCCGTTCAACCTTGACACAAAGTCCGTCGGTTATATTAGGGTTCAAGTCCAAATATATTAGACCTAGCGGTCTGATATGTAAGGTTATGGTGGTATGACAATCACCAATGAGAAACTGGAAGAAAGAAGCAGGCAAATACCAGTGGAACAAGGACTGAGGAAGTAAAGCTAGCAAACAGTAAATTAATATGAAACAAATATAAAGGTATGTTATCAGGCACTCGCAGAAAATAAAGAAGTAGAACACCAGACAACAGAAAAACAGACATGAGTGGCTTACCCAGGATTTGAACACTGGACCTTCCGTGCGACAACCCCGCCTAGCCATGCAAGCGAATCACACTATCCTCCCTGCCATTTACGCATCATCATAAAATGATGTTTCAATGGCAGGTCATCAGTGCGAACCACAATACACGACACCGGAAGTCCACCATGGGCAGTTCAATTTATTTCCTGCGAGTGCCTGATAACATACCTTTATATTTGTTTCATATTAATTTACTGTTTGCAGGCCTCGGGTTTCCCGTCCTTATGTGTAATAAATGTTTATACAATACCAAACCTACCCACTGTCCTGTTCTCACTGTTCTAGTCTACTATCATTTACTGGACACAGTATTAAGGTCCTCGTCTTGTTGGATTGGCCTATACTGCAGGATAGAGAACTCTCTTCTGCTTGTTGTGTGAGCCTCTTTTCGCTTAATCTGAGGTGGCGCCATAAATAGCATCGGCACTTAATGCGATCGGCAGCTTTATTCTCCCATGTTGCTGGATCCATATCGAAAGGAGCATCAGGAAAATAAGCAGCTGAGGACGGTCACCCCAGGGGCGCATTCCCATAGTCAGTTATGACTGAAGGGGCTATTATTATAACCAATCTTCACGAAAGGCGCGGGTCAGATACTAAAGTTAACATTGCTCCGCCTCATGCAGCATTGTTCTTAACATCTGAAATTTCTTGTGAACACTCCCTTGAGGTAGAAGCATCATTATCCTTCTACCTACAACTCTGCCAAGAGTAATCTTAAGCCAAGGTAGACACCTTTGAAGACCCACATGAGATACACTAAGTTTTGGCCACTGTTGGACCACTACTGCAGAGCAAAGGGGAGGCAACCCGTGACAGAAATAATATTTTACTGAATTAAATCAGTTGGGAGCTTATCAAACGAGCAAAATTCTCTCCTCCTCATAGAAGGTCTGGGAAGATAAAAAGTTTATTACGGACTGGAAAATATCAGCTGTAGTACTTGATTTCTTAAATTCCTATGAGGCTCCCTAGAATTGAAGCAGCATTCTTCAATTCAAATCTCTGCCAAGAGTAATCTTAAGCGAAAAGGTAGATACCTTTGAAGACCCTCAGTTGATACTCTGAATTTTATCCTCTGTCGGACTATCACTGCACAGCAAAGGGAGAAATCACATGACAATCGTCATTTCTCTTCAGCTCCTTGTGGAGCCAAATCCTCCTGTCCTGTGCTATCAATTCGAGGCTTTCCATTTGTTCTTTATTGCCTTCGTACTTGTCTCAAACCCCCTTTTCCGTGTCTTTTATTTCTCCCTCTATGACTCTTTCCATGCGGGTTCCAAAATAAAGACCGCCTTGCAGTGGCATAGCGAAGAGGGGCACGGGTGGGCTACAAACCAGGGCGCAGCAAGAAGGAGTGCCAAAATGTCAAGTCGTTTCTCTGCGAACATTTGTGTCCTATTAACACAATTCCACTTCTACTTCAGTTGTCAGTTGTCAATCTTAGCATTGTTTTAGTAAAACTGAAGATAAAGAATTTCATATTTACGAGCGTCTTTGGGACAGGAACGTGTGAGTAATCTGGTGCTTCTTAGTGTTGAAAGAGAAACTGTTAAGAACATTGATTTTGATCACATAATTGATTAAGTTGCAGGAGTGAAGGCGCGAAAAATCAACATGTAGTTGAAAAATAGATATCTAGTGTACTTTTTTTTACTGTCAATAAAAAGCCTGTTAACAAGAGCGGTCTTTTTTATTTTCTTTTGTGTTTAATTCATTCTTATATTTAATATTTTCCCAATAATTGATACTGTTGTTCTTAATATAATTCTAAACTCACGACAGTGTTTGATATAGTATTTTAAACTTCCTTTTGATTTGTGCACAAAACGAGCATGTATTTTATCTGGTGGTGACGACCGCATTTTGTGGCTCGCGCTAAAAAACACTCGGCGCGCCACTGCCGCCTATTCGTTTTTCTGATACTGTACTAGTGAGCATCAACGCGATGTTAATTTTATAACACTTCCAGTATAGTCCCCATTGAGAAATATAAATAAACATCAGACAAACATAAAGGTATGTTTTCAGGCACTCGTAAGAAATAAAGAAGTAGAATACTAGACAACAGAAAATAACAGACGTGAGTGGCTTACCCAGGACTCGAACCCTGGACCTTCCGTGCGACAACACCGCCTAGCTATGCAAGCGAATCACACTATCCTCCCGGCCATCTAGGCATCACCAAAAAAATGATGCTTCGATGACTGGTCATTAGTGCGAACCGCAAGACACAACATCGGAAGTTTACAATGGGCAGCCCAGCCTATTAATGACGCAATCACTTCTGTTGTTCCCCTATTATACAGTATATCATGGGCACTTTTATTTATCTGTTTGTGTTTTGAATGGCTAACCTTGCTTTGTCTGAAGTATAAGTCATGGCTTGTAGGTGTGAAGCAGGTTCAGTTAGACCCGCGCGCACAGAAAGCGATTCACGCATGGCTGAGATACCTGTACGGATGTTTAGGCTAATCAGAGAGGGTGAGAGAAAGAATACGGGGGAAAGTATGGCGGTGGGTTTTGATTCTGCGTTGAGCGAAAGAAGGGGGTGGGGTGATTTAGCGGAAGGATGAGGGGGGATTTGTTTTTAAACATTAGAGATGGATGTGCAGTGGTTAAAAATATTATTTTGACATGCTTATATTTTTCAGACCAACGGGCTGATCACCCGTTTGCCAGTCACTTCGATTACGGAAACAACAGCAGATGGATTGATTTGCCATTGCCCTAAAGACGCCAATAGGCGTGATGGGAAACAATGGCAAAGAAAACCTATCTGCTGTTGCCCTAAGACGCCACTAGGCATAATGGCCACTGACTGCTTTGACGGTCGGTGGCTAAGGACGGAAGAAGAAGAAGATATTTTTCAGAGAGTGGTCACAAACCTGTAATTGGTGCTCTTTGTCTCTGATTTTAGGGCACCTTACATCGCCAAGGGCCCACCTGGTATTTTCTGGATATTTGTCATTAAAATATCTACTGCTAATAGATAGCCCAGTGCCTACAGCCTGTTGCCGTCACCATCCATTCTTCGGGGAATATCGTCAGACCCACTGACGCCTGGTCATTGGGGAGTACTTTTCACAGCCGTTAGCAGTATATTCATCATCAGCCAGAAAGGCTGCCACCTTTGCCATCGAGTCGTGTCGGCAACACTGTCAGAGCCATTCCATTGACAGCCAGCAACCCGGATTAGATTGGAGTATTATGTAGAAAGATCTTCACCTTGCCAGTAATATTCACTTACCTGACGCTCAAATCACCTTTATCCAACTAATAGAGGCGCATCCCTTGGGGCCCTAATAGCTATATTCCTTGTGCCAGCAGAGGTCATTATTGCTCGGCCATTTGGTTTTAGCAGTGAGTGCGGATAACTTCACTAGTGCTGTCTCTTTCACCCGCGCCCTGGAAAGTGGGTGTGTGCTTGGATTAAATTAACAGCTGTTCCTTGGGGAGCTTATCTCCACATCAATTGAATACCAAAATTCAGAGGAACTTTGTTAGGTTTTTCCTAGTTACGGATTACTTACATACCAGGAATATTTTGCTCAAGACTGGAGAGGCCGTTTTCATCACTGAAGACTGCCCCTCCCCCCTGCTAACTAGATACCCTGAGTAGTGAGAAAGTATCGGGGAGTTGGTGTGCGTGGGAGATGGAAGCAGTGGCTAGTGTGGTTGAGCAAAGTGGTGCGTTAGTTGATTTTTTTCAGTGATTGTGAATTTTCTAGTCTTCAGAGGTTATGAAGGCCTTACTTATTTTCTTGATGCTGTGGTTTGTCATTTAATAAACATATATTTATTTGATCTGTGGTCAGAATCTCTTCTCTTCTAACTGTCACTTGATGTTGTGCTGTATGTCCTTACTGCATTAGATTATTTTAAGTAGCATCAGAGGACGGGTGGGAGATTGGCCCTCTTCAAACTTTGTCAGAGTATGGTGGAGAAGTAGCCTCACTACTCTCCAGACGTCATATCTCTCCGCATAATTTCATTAGTGACTTTATCTCTCTACCTTCACATTACATCATTCATAGTCTGTCTACACTCAGACATTCTCAATCTTCCATACTCACGACAATGAGAGACCACTATATATATATATTCTTAAATCTTATTCGTTGTAACATCACCGGCAATGAAGTGGCTGACAGATTGGCAAAGAAAGGTGGAAATCTACCTCAGCCTGATGCAAGCTTAACTTTCGAGGAATCAAAGAGTTTTATCAGAATCAGATACAGAAACAAATGGGATGTAGAGCATCCAGGTCACACACAAAATGATGCATACTACCAGCTCATAAGAAGAGAACAATTGATAATCTTCAGACTCCGCACTGGCCACAACAGATTGAGACACAATCTATTCATCACGCTAAAGATAGGAACTACCAATCAATGTAACTGTGGCACTGATAAAAATAACTGCCGAACATCTGCTTCAAAGTTTCCCAACATATGCGGAACAGAGGAAGAGCATATGGCCGACACCGGTACCTGTCGTGGAAAAGTTCTACAGAGATTCAAATAGCCTCAAGCTGACTACTGCTTTCTTTGAAAACATTAGAGTAGATGTCTGAGAGTGGAAGAAGAAGAAGAAATCTTATTCGGAAAATCACCCATAAATCGGTCTCTGCTTGTTGGATAGAAGAAAGTATTTCCTGATAATAAGACACCGAGGATTAAAAGGAAGGCAAATTCTGCTGACTTGAGCACATCCGATGGAAGATGCATCTCTAACGTTCAATAAAATTAAACGTATTTTATGCAAAGAATCTTTATCAATGGTAGTAAGAAAAAGAATTCTTTAGTTTTGTATAGAGTTCAATCCTGACATACTGAGTTCAATCCTGACATACTGAAATGAGTCATGGTTTTGTTTGGTTTTAAGGACCATGTTCATTGCAAACGGACAACTCCATCAGTGCTCCGATCTCTTCCCTTAGATCACAAGAGTATCTCAGCACAGTGCACGAACTCCATAGCACTGGCAAATATCCCAATGTGTGTTTACTGCAGTCACACATTCTATAGTTATATTTGAAAAATAGAAATGGATGAAATAACCATATGAGAATTTAGTGCCGTAATCAGGGCAAGCAGAATAAGGAGCATAACATAATTACTTACTTAGTCGGTCCTCTTCTGGCGTTAGGTGTAGAGGTTTGGAAGAGAGAGCGCCATACTATCCTATCGGCTGTCTTCCTCCTGGCCTGGTTCCATTCTGGTCTTCGGTCCTTCAAAGATTGTCTAATGTTGTCTTCCCAGAGGACTCTGGGTCGTCCTGGAGGTCTAGACCCCTAGCTCTTAGTTTCCCATGTTTGTCGTGGTAGCCGATCTTCTCTCATTCTGCAGACATGGCCAAACCAACTTAATTGGGACTGTTCTACTTGGGTCTGCAGGGGTTGAGTTTTTAGTCCTTGGCATATCGTCTGATTGCGGACCATGTCTTTTCTTGTTACTTCAACCACCTTCCTCAGATACCTCATTTCTGAGGTTTGGATCTGGCTTTTGTGGGTTGTAGTCATTGCCCATGACTCGCATCCATACGTCAAGACTGGGACATAGGTGGAGCGGTATACAGCCATCTTTGTCTTCTTATCAACTTCTCTTTTGCTGAGGAATCCTCGATTTATAGCCTGAAAAAGTCTCCCAGCTTCTGCTCTTCGGGTAGCCAACTCTTCCTTGATGCCTCCCTTCCGGTCTATGACAGCTCTGAGGTATTTAAAGTGGTTAACCTGCTCCAGGATCTGTTCTCCCAGCTTAATCTGATGCCCTCTTTCCTCTCGTGATATCAGCATGGTTTCTGTGTTAGTGCTGCTTATGACCATCCTTCTCTTTTCCAGCTCTTCCTTCCAGACTTGTAGGTTGGATTGAAGATGTGCCTCTGATTTAGCAATCAGGGCAACATCATCAGCAAATGCCAGCTCTGAAATTCAGACCTGTCTCATCTTCCAGTACCCCACTGAATACTTTCTTGTCCTTTCCTTACATGCATTGATGACATCGTCCATGAGGAGTATGAAAAGATAAGGTTACAGGATATCACCTTGTCTTACACCAGTGGTGGTCCTGAATTCTTCTGACATGGTTTGCCGTACTTACATAATTTCTGCAAGACATGAAGAAGCTCTGTATATAATGAATTAGAGGTGCTGGAATGTTCTTCCTTGCCAAACGGTCCCAAAGTTCTAAGAAACAATGATAGATCCCACTCTCATACTCAAGGGCCTTTTCACTCAGCTATCTGAGTGTGAAGATTAGGTCTTGAGTACGTCAGTTTACTTAGCTTCTTGCGTGATGTTAGGCCGAGCAACTCTTTCAGTTGTTCTTATAATTGTAAGCATTTAGTGATCACTTTCAATCTCTGGCCCCCTCCAGACTCTAGCAACCCGGACATATTTGAATGAGCTCTTCCTAACTATGGCATAGTCGATGACTGATTTCTCATTCTTTGTTGGTTCATATCTAGTGTATGCATGTATGCGCTTATGTAGGAACTTTGTGTTTGTAATGATCAGATTTTGCTCAGTGTAGAATCTAAGGAGTCGCTTCCATTGTCATTAAGAGTATCTTCTCCATATTTTCCGATAACTCCATCCCATCTAGCATGGTCATTTCCAATTCTGGCATTGAAATATCCAAGCATGATAATTTCATCTAGACAGTCGTCCACTGTCCTTTGAAGCAGCTCGAAGAATTCCTCCTTGGCCGCTGCTCGATCATCTTCATTTGACTCTTACATTGACAAGGTTGACTATGGTTTCTCCTTCTTTTAGTTTTAGGACCATAATGCGTTCCTAGACAAAGTTCCATCCCTTGATACTATCCTTTTGGTTTTTTGCCACAATACTGACCCACGCGCTCTTTAGCTCTTTCAGATGTGGGTACACCACTGTAGAGCAGCGTGTTGCCATCGAGATCCATGACTCCTTGTCCCTTTTTCTTTGTTTCCGTTAAAGCCAGGATTTCTAATTTTGCCTTTCTCACCCCTTCCACTAGCTCCTCTTCCTTCCCATTTATACTCCTAGCATTCCATGTTACATAAGTCGTAGTCCGTTCCAGTTCGCCTCCTTTAGTATCAGTCAGGTTTTCTCTCTTGCATTTCTTGTAAACATGTTTTAAGGCAAACAGGTGATTGGCCTATTGGGCCTTTGCATGATGGAGGGGCTTCCTCCTTACGGCCTCCAACGCAGGCCGCCCTCCTCCTTTTTCAGCCGGCTTTGGACCGGCCTAGGCGGAGTTTAATTACTTATAATAAATTACTTACATAATTACTTGCCGCCTATTTGGCAGGTGACATGAGTGTGTGTGAGTATACTCGTGTATATAGGGACCTAGATCTATACTGTGGCAATCTAAATAAGGGGCGCACAACGAAATTTTACATTAGAAACGCACATTTTACGTTAGTAAAAAGTTACAACTCAAATCTAATTTCTAAATAAAGCCAGACAAATCTGCCGTACATATTGTAAAATGATAAGGGATATTTATTATCCCAGTCTAAAAAAGCTAATATGGCTTATCGCTTCTACTGCCAATGATTGTGTCTGTCTTCTCCAGTTGAATACAATGTAGACAGGTCGGGTAATAAATTGTACACAGGTGTTCTTAATTTGATATGCTACGCTGTTATCTCTAGCAAAAAGATTTTAATATTCATTTCACCGGAGTATATTATGGTTAACCCAGCCAGCAGGGAGCCGCAGTAGAGCAGTGTTAGTGCACTTGCTTCCTAGCTCAGTGGTCCATGGTTCGATCCCAAACTGAGGTGGGATTTTTTAGATCGCAAGGGGCTCCGGGGTCGACACAGCCTGATGATTTGGGTACCAGAGCATCTCTGTGAAAGTTAAAGCGGTCGGCGTGATGCTGACATCACACCCTGGTGTGCTGATGGTCAACAAAATTTGGGCCATATTCCCAATAGGCCTCAACAGGCGTGTAACGGGATCACAGCCAGAAGTTAACACAGATTTGCCCTACATTGCCTTCTTTATCATAGGGGGGAAAAAAACCACAACATTCATTAACGAATACAGTATGCAACATCATGGTGATCGTTTTCCTTTGCGTTCCTTACGAAGCATGGAGCCACCATTGTTGCCTATCTCCTTGCAGAAAACCTGCACCAAGCATTCACATGCTCCTGCAGCAGTGGTTTCTATGGTAATTTATTTTACGTAATGAGATTGTTAGCTCCATTCTAAACCTAAGTTTCTTTTGTGCTCCTTCTTGGCCCTCACCTTACAAGAAGCCTGCGTCAAGCACATACTCTTGTGGCGGTGGTTCCTGTAGCAATTTGTTGTACATGATCGGGTTGCCAGCCCAATGCACAACTTCAAATTAGTTGCGTGGTCAGCCATGCCTGAGGGCGCAGGCTTAATGTAGTTGGGCGCAATGCCCAATCATCCTTAGTCGCCACCTACGATATGCGTGATAGTACATAGTCTTACTGATCTGTGTACCTCTCCTCTTTTTTTTCGGGCCCATTATCACCAGTGGCGTATCCTGGTAATGTGAGCTAGGCGTGCTGCTACTTAAAATGTATATGTACGCCTACTATTTAACTTCTTCCCCTCTTAATTTAAAAACCAACTATATTCAATTACGCAACGATAGTTATTAGGGGTATATGTCAATTATCTCCGAAATACTAATTAACTTACAACTTGAAACTCACTGTCACTGTAATAATCTGAATTCCCGGCAACTAACAAAAATTAATCACAAAAAACACTGGACGGACACAGCCGATTTTTACAACTCGAGAGCTGCAAGACCACCGCACGCATGTTTGCATTGTATTGACGTATCTGGCCATGACCCGATTCACACAAACCAGTCTTTAGACGTGAATCCGAAAGGTCCAGCACGCATTGTGACGGAATTACCCGAGAAACTTCGGGCGATTTCTACAACCAATAAAAACTGCACTATAAAACGCGTCTGTGAAACTGAAACTAGATATACTCGTAGATTCTATGCGGGAAAATCCGTTATCCTGATGCGTGCGGTCCGAAAGCAGAACATTAGAAGAGAAATATTTTATAGAATAATAAATTAAATTTTGATTTTCCTTCGCGCATAGGTGTGCGCAGCACACATAGAGAATACGCCACTGATTATCACACAGGCGGTTTAAAATTATAATTTATGGATAATTTGAAGGAAGATGGCAACGCTCTTCGAGTGATCTGAAATCCTCCTAAACATAGTTTTTACAATATCCATTTTCTAAACATTAATTTTTGTTGTGTAATCCATATTCTAAACATTAATTTTAAAAAAAAAATTAAATTGCTAAATCCAGCTATACAACCTATATCTATATTAACTTATGATAACACCATTTCCGTCTCAACCTCATTCATATTCCTAAATGTTTTAGAACCGATACTCACCTGGCGCCAGTTTCTGCCCCCCCCCCCCCCCAAACTATTTTTACTTTGAAGTGTTTGCATTCTCGTGGCGAGCCACGTTACTTTCAGCCAGGGCTGTGGAGTCGGTCAACACATTTTCCGACTACGATTCCTGACTCCCGACTTCAGTTTTTTTAACGAGTCATATGACATAAAATTCAAAGTCGGAATCCGGACTTTTTTGTACCGACACAGACATAACTAAACAACGACCGACTCCGAAGCCCTTGGTTATATCAGAGCGAAATTGCCAGTCTTGGTTGTGCTAATCTTTATATTGTATTTATGCACAATCTGAATTTAGTGCATTTTGTGGTTTTAAAATTTGATTTCATCTTCTTACTTTTGGACTTCTGTTAGGGTTGGATAACAGAAAAAAACGTAAATGACGAAATCGTTACTACGGTACCTAATCAGCAAATTTCATCTTTTGCAGGCCTTCGAGTGCACTGGAAAATGCTACACGCCCATAAGCGAGTACTTGACACCCACCAAACATGCAATCATACAGACCCTCGTTCACACAAGCTACCCAGAACAGGCCAGTCGTGCGTGCTGTGTTCCCACCAAGTTGGACCCAATATCCATTCTTTACATGGACGACTATGGAGATATTAAATACGACTACACGTACGAGGGAATGGTGGTGGCCGAATGCGGATGTCGGTAACAGATCTGCTACACGGCTGCCGGACGTTCATCAATGGTGACGTCAGCGATTTAAGCTTCCAGTATGAAGGATTTAATTTTTTTTTTTTTAATTGAATGCTCTTGAAACGATATGCAAGAACGGATGGGAACTGAAGTATGTTAATGATTGATTCATGACAAATTGTGTGTGTTTATGTATGTATATATATGGACAAGATTAGCCCCCGCATTACAAATTTGCTAGGCTGAAATACTTTAAATCGGTCACATGTGCAAAGAACACGTTACACATATATTAGTACACAGTTAAGTGATGCCTGTTGTTAGTGAATATTCTATTATTGAGCGGGGAGCAAAATGGGGGTAAAAACGAATGACTAATCCGTCAATGATTAGAATTACTCTGAGCTCAGATTTTAAACACCGTTTATAACGTTCTGTAAATACTCTTAAAATGAGGTTTTTTTTAAACCTTTTTAGTATTGATTTATGCAATTCTTGAACAAATAAATTACTCTGATCGCTCTCAGATAAGATATGGACTGTTAAAATCAATCTGAAGATACATGAATCCCAAGTAAAATTCAAACAAGAATCAGGATGGAAAAGACTGGACTATTGGCGTGTGTATTACTTTCTACAGGTTTTGGCGCTTAAAATATATAGGGGGGAGAAGAAGAATTAACGATGGTGGTTAAATTGAACTGTAGCAAATGATGACAGTTCATCGTTATCTGCCATCTCCATGGACAACGAAGGTCGGCTGCAACAGATCTCAAACATCTTGTCTTGCTGGTGCACTCTGACAAGACTTTTTCTTGATGTTTTCTTCCCACATAGCGCCATCTTCCTCTTGCACGTTTACTTTCAACTCTGCCTTCCATTATGCCTTCTGCAAGGTGTTGTATCTTTTTATTATATGGCCAAATTAGTTTAGCTAATTTTGATTTCCTTCATTCTTTTTTAATTCCTAGGTTTTCTATGACCTCTTCTGTTTTCTTCTCTTTCAGCGAGATAAGCACCATTCTTCTATACATCAACATCTCGAGTCTCAATTTTTTCTTCCAACTGCTAGTTCATGTTTCTACACCATACAGTAATGAAGATGACTGGGGTTTACTCTTTTATATTTACATTACAGTATATTAAGGGGTAATTAACGTAAGGAATGGTACTTTTTGGTAGGAATTGGTATTTGATTTGTTCTGAATTAACTCCATGTTAGTTTTTTTCTGATAACCTCAGCTTGTAATACTATTGTCATATATTTGTCATTATGTACATTACTAGATGAATTAAAATTACTCACGTTACAACAAATATATCCACTATTAACTATCCTAGTGCCTTGTACTCTACAAGACCTGACAGATTACAAATGCTTGTATTTATAATCTTCACAAATAGTACTGAAGTGTCACATTTTGTAACTCGTAGTGAAGTGTCATATTGTGTGGTTATTAACAAAGTGTTGAATTTTGTAGTAAATAGTACTTACTTACTTAGTCGTTCCGCTTCTACCGTGAGGTGTCGAGGTGTAGTAAATAGTAAGGTGTCATATTTTATGGCTCGCAATGTCATATTTTGTTGCTAGTAGTAAAGTGACATATTTTGTTGCTAGTAGTAGTAGTAAAGTGTCATATTTTGTAGCTAGAAGTAAAGTGTCATATTTTGTGGCTCGTAATGTCATATTTTGTGGCTAGTAGTAGTAGTAAAGTGTCATATTTTATGGCTCGTAATGTCATATTTTGTTGCTAGTAGTAGTGTCATATTTTATAGCTAGTAGTAAAGTGTCATATTTTGTGGCTAGTAGTAAAGTGTCATATTTTGTGGCTCCTAGTCATAATATTATCATATTTTATGGCTCGTAAATAATGTCATATTTTGTGGCAACTCAACTGTTATCATCACTGCAGCAAAGTGGCGCTGCATTTACTTTCTGCGGCTGGATATTTCAAAAGAACAAGATATAATCACTGCAATGAACTAAGGAAACTAATCACTTAGCCTCCCAGTATGAACCCAACCTTATGTTACAATCTGTTTTGAGTGGATAGAAAGGATGTGTGTTAAAGACATTGCTTATATTCCACTACCAAAAAGAACAGCTGCCAGTACAGCAGAAGCTGATCTGGCCAGGTGTTACATTCAGCTCCCCAAGGAGCATAGACCTTCAACTCTTTCACGTCAAGCCCTCCTGTCCTGTGACATCCGCTCTTAAACCTTGAATTTAGACTCGTTCAATTATTCATGTGTTTTTTCAAAATGCCCCTCTACCTCTCTTACCCTGGGTTTTACAGAACAAGGACTGCCGGGTAATGCTATCAACAGACTTTAGCTTGTCCATACCGGTACTTGAAGTTTCTACAGTACAGGCTGGTGTGGCCAGCTGGATGCCCAACCCTCTGTAGTTGCCTTTTACTACATGCTTGGTAGGTTAGTGTTACTACTTTTAGTTCATCTTTCCGCCAAGGTAACATATAGGTGATACCAGATGCACATAAATGTGCACATGAGGTACATTCGTATCAGTGGAAGTATTTTCTAAATTATGGTCACAGAAAACCAGCAATGTAATCAGTCAGGTCTTTTAGAAGCATCTTTTGCTAGTAAGTGGTAGATAGATGAGATGTGAACGTTATTATAATAATATTTATTATATGATGGATTAAACTGAATTCATTATTGTACTACCATTTGTAATCCTTTACCCAGTTGTATTCCCTCATTGCTCCTTATAGAATATTGAGACACCACAGCTGCCCCCCCCCCCCCCCCCCCCCCCCCCCCCTTAGAAAGCCTGCATAAAATCATTCACATGCTCTTGTAGCAGCCGCTTCTGTAGCTATTTGTTTGACATGATGAGGTTATCAGCTACAAGCACAGCCTCATACTAGTCACCTCTGATGACAAGAAGGAGGAAGCAGTCCCAGGGGACTACATTGGGTGTGTCCTGTTATTACGAAACTAGAAACCCACTTTTACATACACGTTATATTTACATATAACATAGAGGACAAAGAATTAACAGGGCAGATGGTAGGTTCAGAAAGTAAAAAATGAAAGATCGTATAAATAGAACAAATGCAGAATCTACAGGAGGTAAAAACAGAAAAAAAATTACAAAAGAAGGACGGGTTTGAAAATACATTATTTACTACACTTAAGGGAAATAATCCTGGCTCAAAAGGTAGGAAGGAAAATTCAGGCATTAAAATAAATGCAACACAATGTGGTTACAACTACCAATTTTTAAAACACATTTTCCAGTTTACAGCACAACTACATGTAGAGAAAACTTTGGTATTCAAAATAATCTCCAGGCAAATAAACAACACTAGCAATGAATGGAGAACAATTAGCCAAGTTCTACCACCTGTACAGATACACTGATGACAAGAACCAGTGGAACAAGAGATGAGAAGAAGACGATGGTGATGGATAGGACACATTGAGGTAACCTGTTGACAGATTTCTGTCCTTCTGGAATTCCCAGCGTCAAGAGATGTAGAGGAAGACCAAAAAACGCAAGGAGAAGAGAGCGGGAGACGAGATTTGAAAAAGAGGAAGACATGGACAGATCTTGAGCCTATGGCATAAGTTTAGCTTGGGAATCTAAGGGTGGCGGAGACGATGACAGATGCCACCGGATAGTAAACATTACATCAATCGTATGCTGGGGTTCTGGAGAACAAAGAAGTGGAGAATAAACGAAACAGCCCAAAATCAAGGTATAAGACCAATGGATTATACAAGAAGCTTGTAGCGACCTGCTCCAGTCTACCCAGCTGCTAATTGGTACTTGACATCGCTCCCAAGTTGGTGAAGACACAGGCAATTAGGAAGGGAACTGGTCACACACACACACCCACCCCCCCCCCCCCCCCCCCCCCAAAAAAAAAAAAAAACTGGTTTAACACTTCATTCCCCATATCTGCTATCGGACTACCTTTACCGCAATGATGGACAATATAAATGCAATTACATAAAAGAAATCATTATGGATGGATGGATAGTAATCACAATGGGTCACACTTGCAACAAAATATCCAAGGGCTCACAACACCTCAGAAGAATTTTGAACTTAAAAAAAAAATCACTTTAGTAAATTATTTTTTATAGTGATGCTATTAAAAGAAAGACCCATTTCCCTCTTACATTAGCCACAGCATATAGATTATGCACCAACAGCTAACAATTTGTAATTATATTTCCTTCTTCTTGAATAAAATACAACTGGAGTAAAACAAAATAATGTTTACATTAGAAGATAATGTTCCTGTAAAATAAGCTAGTTACAGTAATTCAAATTTGTTCTTTTTTAGCATTTCTTGCATTGAAATGAGAACTGCACATGGAAGGATCAGTGTAGTCAAATCTCTCACAAACATCTGACAATCTATCTTTAAAAATTACTGGAAATGACCTACATCATAAGGGCAGGGTTAAGTCTCAACAGAAATAGGACAATGGGGTCTACACGCAATATAAAAGAATTTTTGAAAAATTATAACACAAGCTGACAGTTTCTGTGCCTCAACACACGTCCCATGTAAGGTAACTGTTATGAATTTTACTCATAACATCTTTATTTATGGAACTGACAAATGTATCTAGTGACATGGTAAGAATTTAAGGAACCGCTAAAAAATGTTCTATGAAGACTTTGTTTTAAACATTGGCCAATCAATGTGAAACAGCCATTTACAGCAAAGACATGCGCTGTATTAATGGAAGTAACAAATGTATCTCCTGTCATGAAGAACTTGTACTATAAAGCAGAGGCCCACTGGGAGCACCAAATAAAGAAACAAAAGGCTGCTTGAGATAACAGATCTGGTTTTTCATGTACAGATTCTAAAGAACAGCTATGTCAATGAAGAATTTGGCCAATCAATGTCAAACAGAAAATCATGGCAAAGAATATTCAGTTCACCTTCAGTGAGCATATTTTGAGGTGAGAATAGCTTGAACTTGCTGGCAACAAGTGTTGGCAAGAGAAATGTGGATGACAAAAACACATGATCTAAACAATATGGCAACAATACAAGAAATGACAGAAAATCCTAGGGAGTAGAAGATGCGAAGAGATATAGCACCTGCACCAGCAAGCATGATGTAGTAATAAAATGGCTCCACATAATAGTAACTACTCTCTACACCAGGTCTCAAAGACCCACAGGAAAGCATCCCCAGATAAGAGATCCAAACATTTTTACTCCTAACTTAGAGTGAACAGAAGTGTTAAAATTAAGCGTTTACTTTAGGAATGCCGGCACCTGCGCATAGATCAAACAGCAAGTTCAACCCATTTTATCCACTAAAGCTGCCACAATGTCATATGTATGTGCTTGTATATATACACACAAATTTAAAAAATTTGTAGTATGCACTGACCAAACTGAAAGTGTAATACATTCAAGCCCCAGGAGAGCAGCAGTATGTCTCAATAAATTTAAGAACAAAATCATCAATTAAAAATAAAAGTCGAGATTACAGGAGAAAAAAAAACAAGTGAAAGAAAAGAACTTAAACTTGTGCTCTATAAAGCATACAATGAATATCCAACAACAGGCAATATACATAAAGCTCCTTGAGAATGACGGTGAGACTATTCAATAAGGACAAAATGCAAAAGCACATTAAAGAAAATCATTTATTGTCTTTCATACAAAACTACATAGTTAACCTCAACACATGTTGCTTTCCTTTGGCTTTCATAGTTGGCCACGTCTGGTTTCCACCGATACAAGCAGACTGATGTTTACACTAATAAGCTGATACACTATCACATTATATATGCTGAATCACTGATAGCATAATGGCCATACATGAATCACTAAGAGCTTCTCAACTGTGTGTTAACAGAGCAATTTCTAAACTTTTTTTCCCCCCAATCATTTCAGTGGACTATCTACATACATTGGCAATTTTATTATGTAAGCATATGCCAGGTTGTCTGCTAGGCTCAACTGATTTTCTCTACTTACAGTATATATTTATAGTTCTGATACAAAGTTTAGAATTTAAAACAAAATGTTAATTTCGCTGAACATGGGATATATCCTGTATTATAAACATACCTAAAAACAACTACTCAATAATTTAAAAAAAAAAAAACTATATGTGGCTTTCAGGAAAATAAACCTACATTCTGCAGACAAACTGAATGCAAATGTAAAATCATTTTCCCTGGGTAGTGCAATCATTAGCATGCAGTGCATTCCAGCCAGCCCTAACTTAACACTAGCTCTCGAACACTGTCTCTTGTACTGTTTCACAACTAGGCTTCAAATTCAACCCCAAGACCAATCTGAAATATTTAAAAGAAGCAATGAGTATACAGGGTTCTAATAAACACTTGGATGAATGATCCTCCTATAACTTTCAGAATCATCTATTGTTAGTACAGGGTGTCCTAAAAGTTACTGTGCAGTAAAGTACCGTGTAGTTTCTTGTACAGCAGATGTTGGAAATGTCCACCATGGGCCTCAAGACATGTCTGAACATGCTTCTTCATATTGTCAGTGGGATCTGTTGAATGTGGTGGTGACTGCTAGAACAGACAACTCTCACATCAAAACCGCAACTCTAGTCTGAAGTATATTCAAATGCACAGTAACTTTTCGGACACCCTGTATTTAGTAATTATGTCCACATTTCAAACCATGAAAATTAGTTTGTTACTCTGGATAGGCAAAACAAATAAAAACTCAATATATGTAACATTTACATTTTTTTAAAAAGTATATTTACTTATAAGTTACTATAAAAAAAATCCTGCCTTTTTAATCAACTAACCTAAACTCAAATAAAACTAAGCAGAATTTCTTCTTCTTTCGTTAGCTTGAAATTTATTGTCTATATCTGCAATGTTGTATCTTGTATAAACTTCAGTCTTTTGTAGTTCATATAGGTCTGTATAGTTTTGCTTCCAGTGTTGTTTCTCTGGGCCAGTGGGTTTGCCTCAATAAATCATATTCGGGGCAGTCTTGAAGTACGTGCTCTGCAGTCTGGGGTGCCCGTCCACATGTACACATGGCTGAATTGCCAATCTTAAATTTTTTATACATGTGGCTGCGGAGTCGGTTGTGTCCTGTTCTGAGGCGCAGAATGACAATTTGTTCTGACCTGTTCATAGCTTGGTAGTCATCCTGCGTTGGTGTTGGCGGCTTTCTGATTGATTTGATCATCTTTTTCTTCTGATGGTACGTATCTGGTACATCTGGTTGCTCGTCTGCAGCACCTTCTTTAGCCAGTCAGTCTGCTCTCTCGTTTCCTGGTATTTCACAGTGTGACGGTATCCACTGCATGGCGACCTTGCGCTGGTTGTACAGTTCAGACAGTAAGGCTTGTATACCTGGTAATTTTCTGGACTGAAGTGCTTGAAGTGCTGATCTTGCATCTGTCAGGAATACCACAGGCTGTGGACCGAGATTGGTGTTCAACAGTTTCTCGGTTGCCACCTTGATTGCCTGGATTTCTGCATCATAGTTGTTACAGAATTTCCCCGTTGGTACTCTGACCGTATCCCTAGTGTTGTTTGGGTATTCTATGTACACTTCTGCTCCTCCATTCTTTACTGCATTTTGTGCTGACCCATCCATGTATACTCGGACCCAGAGGTCCTGTGGGTATTCATCATCCAGGAAACAGTGACTGTCCTATGTTGCACGCTGTTCTGTTCATCCTTGTTGAGTATTCCTTTCACTTTTTTCTGGATGTATACTGGTAGTCCAATCTCCTCTCTCCAAGGGGTTTGTTCTGGTACAGACTTTAGGGGGCTGTCAACTTCAGGCAAGTCTAAGGTTTATCTATGAAGTCGATTTGGCCAGGTGGATAAAACTGCTTATTTTCAATCGCCCCATTGCTAGGTTTTGGAATCTATCCTTCATTGGATGGCTCGGCATACAGAGGAACTTTTCTGCCTGTGTTAGCACTTTCGTGTCTCTGTGTTCTCTCAGTGCTTGTATCCTCCCCATTTTCTCCATCTCCACTATAGGCGTTGATTTCATTGCCCCCATGATGACCCTAAGCACCTGGTTTTGCACCTTATCTAGCTCTAGTAATGTGGTGTTTGATGCTGGACACCACGCAGCTGACCCATATTCTAGG
Organism: Oreohelix idahoensis; assembly: GCA_024509875.1. Lineage (NCBI taxonomy): Eukaryota > Metazoa > Mollusca > Gastropoda > Stylommatophora > Oreohelicidae > Oreohelix > Oreohelix idahoensis. The sequence continues at coordinate 241,481 of JAMPIV010003137.1, forward strand.
TGTGGTTGTATGCCCTGCTGGTAAACTTTACTAAGTATTTTCCCACTGGCTCCCCATGTGGTTTCACTTAGTTTTCTCAGGATGGCTAGCTTCCTCCTGTCCTTTGTTGCTGCCTTGTTGATGTGTTGCTTCCATGTCAGCTTATCACCGAATGTAACTCTGAGATAGGTGGGTTGTTTATCTTCTCTCAGGAGCTCTCCATTTATCTTGATGACACCAGCTTTTTGTTTTGAAGAGAGGGTGAAGAGTGTAGTGCTGCACTTGTCTGTATTGATGCTGACACACCATCTATTTGCCCATGAGGTTAAGGCATCTACAGCTCTTTGTAGCAGTTAGGTGGCCACTGTTGCATGCTCATCTGTGCACCATATTACCAGGTCATCAGCGTACATTGCCACTTTCATTCCATGTGGTAGTTCAGCAACTAGGTCGTTGATGTAGACTAGGAAAAGTGTGGGGGACAGAACCCCTCCCTGAGGGAAGCCATGACGCAGTAGAATTTTCTTGCTCTTGAGGCCATCTAGGTGTACCCGGGCTCTTCTGTTATGCAAGTATGCTTCCACCCATATGTACATCCTGCCATTCACTCTGCAATTTCTCGGTTTCTTCAAAAGCTCTTCTTTCCAAACCTTGTCAAATGCTTTCCTTATATCTATCCATGCTGCTAGTACCAGTTTCTTATCTTCAATGCATCCTCAATCTCTTGGGAAAGGTAAGTTGCCTGATCTTCGGTAGAGTAACACTGCCTAAAGCCGGCTTGCTGTGGCACAAGAAGGTTTTCGCTTTCAAGGTACCACTGCAGCCTGAGGTTGATGATTCATTCCATTGTTTTGCAGAGACAGCTTGTAAGGCTTATTGGTCTGTAGCTGGAGGCCATGGAACTGTCTTTTCCTGGTTTTGGGAGTGGTATCATGATTGCTTCCTTCCAGCTCTGTGGAACTCTGCCCAAGTTTCAACAGATATTGAAGATCTGCAGCAGCTTTGTTTTTGCTGCGATTCCCAAGTTCTTAATCATTTCATTGGACACTCCATCAACTCCTGGCGACTTTCTCATTTTCAATTTTGATATTGCAAGCTCCAGTTCTCTGAATGTGATTGGCGCCTCCATAACTTCAGGAATGGTTCCATCTCATCCTGCGTTTTGTCTTTTCTCACGAATCTCCTGTTGCTTCTCTGGGCTAACTTCGATGTTGTTGTCTTGAGCAAAGGAGTCTGCAAAGTGATCAGCTGCCTGTTTTCCTGTGAGGATATTTCCATCTTTATACAGTGCAATCTTTGAGTTTCTCCCTGTACCCTCATCGTTAAGTTGTTTTACCAGTTTCCTTGTATCTCTTTCAAAGTTCAAGGACTCTGTTTTCTCCTTCCAGCTTCTCTGCCTGGCCTGCAACTTGGCCCTTTGAAATTTGGCCTTAGCATGTTGGTAGTTATTGTGATGTTCTTGACATGGGCTGGTCTCTGCCTGCTTTCAAGATGTTTCCCCGTCATTGTGCAGTTGCTCTAGTTTACTATTCCAATATGGCTTGTAGTGCTTACAAGCCCCTCTATGTATTGTTTCATGAGCAGCCTGTAGTATGCATCTGCTGAATTCATCGACTACCTTATTGATGTCTTTGTCTACAGTCAGATCTCTAGCCAGTATACTGGTACGATGCTGGTACATTGTCCAGTCTGCCTTCTTGTAGTTCCACCTAGAGAGAGTGCTGCTCTCCTTGACAAGTTCATTTTCCACAATTAGGAAGACTGGCCGCTGCCTCCGAGTTGTTTCCCAACAACGCGTGTGATGTTCCACTTCAGGCATGGTGAGTGGAATGCCAGGTCTGGTGTAGAGGTGGTGTGCCATGATCACGATTAGAAGGTTGGTGGGTCGATTGGCTGGTTAATCAAGATAAGCCCATTGTAATCCTGCCAGTTTTCAAGCTCCTCACCTCTCCTGTCCATGTGATCATAGCCCCAGCTCTGTGAGTGGCTTTGAAGTCTCTGCACACAATCAGTCTTTCTTTACCTGGGATTGTGTCTAGTGCCAGTGGGCGGTCGCTCGGACAGTAGTAGTTGAGCAGGTGGAATTCTGCACTTTCTGTCCTGAGATGAAGCATCTGGTATTCCGCCCCCTCCATGTATGTTTCAAGCTGACATGCACTGATGTTATTCTTCACGAGTGTCAGTATTCCACCCTTTTGCCTGTTTTTTTGGTCGGATCGATAGCACTGGTAGCCTCTGATTTTGAAGGCTATGTCTTGATTGAGGTGGGTTTCTTGCAAGAAGCATATATTTACTTGCTCTTCATTCAAGATATTTTCGAGCTCTAATTTTTTGGTGTAGCCATCTTTTTTTTAACTGTTGACGCCTTCAGCATTCCAGTGCATTATTTTAAGTGGTCTTTGCTTTGCTTGGCCAGTAGCTCTATTCTCATGCCTCCTGGCTCCACAGGGCAATTGAGAAGGACCTCCAGTAGTAAGGGTTGGGCCCTTCCGAGGCAGAGGGCCCGGCACTGCACCTGCCTGGGTGTCCATCACAGGGTGAGTGCCATAACATTTTGTAGATATAGGCATATTTCCATTGCGCGTGTGCGTGGCATCCTGATTGCTGTGGTGCGCCTCTTGGCTGGTTGCCTCCGTCTTCAGCACCTTGACTTGCTAGGGCAGACTGTGGTCTTGCTCGAGTGTAAAAGGGCCTGGCCAGTCTTAGTTTATCGGCCGCTGGTGGCTGTACTTGAGCCCCATCTCCACGTCAAGGAGCTGGCCTCGATGGGGACTAAGCAGAATTAATTATCCCCTCTTGCTATATATATATAAAAATGCATACAACCAAATCTCACCTTATGGCCTCCCTGGTTGATGTTCTTACCATCTATTAAGGAGGAAATTGTAAGCTTCACTCCTGAAAACAATTGAAAAAAAGAGAGGTTAGAATGTGCGTTTAACGGGTATTACATGTAAACTAGAACATGCGATTAATATTTCCAACTACAAAAAAACATTTATTATCACTAATCATCCCCTTCTATCATATTCTTATCATAGGTTGAATGCCAAGGATCTGTGTTGCCATCTCTTATGAACCTATCCACAAACCATATCCATTCTCAAGTCATCAATCCATCCCTTTTTTCCAGTTTTGCTCTACCCTTTTTTTTAAAAAATATGAATCCTGAGCTAAAGTTGCGTAACACTATTTCCAGTGTTTCCATTTAAAAGTAACATGAAAATATTTCATTAGTCTGTAGTTAGAACATACATGCATCAGCACCCTTTGCAACACCGACGTGCCCAAGGTGTTGGCTTTAAACATTTTAGCATTAACTAAGGACCTCACCTACTGTATAGCACATATAATTGTGTAAAAACCAGAAAGAGAAAAAATATGCTGCAAAACAAACTTCAAAAATCTGCAGAAAGATTAACTAAGAATTTTGAAACAAACAGAACAGTGTTGCGGATGTGCAGAATTTAAGCTGAACTGAAACAAAAATGCTACTTCACAAATGTTTAGTCTGCTGTGAATATAATGCATTATACATTTATCCACACATTGGAATTTATTTCTATGGTTACCAGAGAAGGACAACTAGCTTCTTTGTTCAGAGTATGGAAGTCACCATAATTTTATTCAACGCAATGATGTCATTGCATATATCAGTATTATCTGAACTCTCTAACAATCACTGCTTTGAATATGACATCCTCGGTATAAACTGTCTGAATTAATATTTTAAAAAGTACTTTTAACTAACAGAGTATCCCGACTGAATGAAGAAATGGAACAATTTTACATATTTCTGTGGCATTACTGGCGGAACAAAGGGGAAAAAGAAAAGCTAGAATCAGCAAGGCCAGGAAAGCGTTCAAGGTCCTGAAATACAGATGAAAGAAGAAAAACAAACGCTATCAATTAACGTAAACTAATATAAAGAAAAAAGCACATTATGGTTCAAAGATTACGAAAATGATCTTAAATAACTGCAGACTGTTTGTCAGACAAATGCTCAATTAAGATGAATTCTTATCATTAAATGGCTAAGAATAAATAAAACAGAAAAATATGGTGATGAACAGAAAGAAATCTCAGTTCTTTTGATTTCATATGGACACAGGGGTGCTATGGTTGCTTGAAACACATTTCAATTCTGGACTGCCTTTCTTTAACTCTGCTCATAATAGCCTGGTTGCATAACTACTTCTTGCACCATTCTCCATTTCCCTACTTTACTGGTCTACTGTGGGTTTCAGTCAATGGCATATTTACAAACATAAATTTACTAATCATCAAACATGCCTATACATATATCTAAGGGAAGGGAGCCGCGCTGGTGTAATGGCTTCGGCGTTGTACTGGCGACCAGGTGTTCATGGTTCAAACCCGGGCGTCGGCGTTTGAAGAAATGTTTACGGCCGGAAATTTGACTGAATAGCCTGAACGGCTCCTGTGATAAACCCTCTGTGGATGGGAAGGAGCGAAGCTCCTGACCGGGTTGGAAGGAAAGTCCTCAGGTTCCCCAGCCTCGCAATGACATGTCATTGGGCCGAAGGGGCTGAAAGCCCAAGTGCCGCTGGTTTAAAAAAAAAAAAATATCTAAGGGAACAAAGAAAGACGATATATAATTTTGCAAAATGCTACATTAGCATTCATAATGAAAAGGTCTGCAAATTTCAGTTATGTCCTATAACATGATGGGATATGCACTAAAGGACGAGAGGCCTTTATTCGCGACCAATTTCCCAGATCATGGCGATGGGTGGCCTGTTTTTGGGGATGATATGAGCTTAGCTTTTGTTTTGTGCCAATTTTATTAATTGTCACTCAATTTCCTTTACGACTATGTATAACATTATCATACTTTTAAATAACTTTGGAAAGATCCCACCCTTAAACACTACATGAAAATTAAAGTGACAAAAAACTCTTAGGGTAAAACATGGGAAAGCTATAACATCCTTTTTAAAGTTAATAAGGATGGAAACTTTTCTTAATCTATTAACCAATGTCTCTAGAGAAAAATTATATATATATATATATCTGTGTGTGTATGTATATTAATTATATATATATATATGTAAACTTGTTACAAACTGAAGTTTTATCATAATTGTTGTAATTGATATAGATAAAAGATCAATTATTTTGTTTCATGAAGATAAACTATATTCATTGAACTGTACTCCCAGATTGTAACACACACACTATGAAAGTGTAACAGTAATGTAAAACATATGCACCAGACCTATCCTAAATAAACATGAACAATAAGAGGTGATATAATACTCCAAATCAACCATAACACACACAAATTATCAAATGCCAAACGCATACTTATTCCTCCATTTGCTAGGTCTGAAATACAGAATGTACTGTCATATCAAATGCTGGAAAAAAAAACTATGAATGAAAAGAGAAGTAATGAGAGACTTTAATTAATAATAAAAGAAAAGGTTGAAACTGTAAAAGGGGAGTGAAACGATAAGAAACAACCATACTAGGTCCAGCTTTTTCTGAGATGGGGTGACCAGTTCCCCGCCCCTACTCTGGTGCGTGACACTACCAGGTTTCAATCCACGAAAGTGGTAACTGTGCCGCAAAAGGCAAGCACTCTAAACCCTAAGTCAACCAGACACCCAATGAAAGATAAGCTAAAGAAAATATGCTGGGTATATAAGAGCTAATGCTTTACCGAAAACCAAAATGGAAGACAATTTTGAAAGCAAATGAGTTTGAGGATCACAGCAAAATAAATGAGAAGTAAACCTGCTGGTGACTAACAACCACACAGTACACAGCTGTTAGTTAAAAAGAATATTATAATGCAGTTTTTGCTTTGTCTTTTTAACCAGGGAGCCACGGTAACGCAGTGGTTAGTGCACTGGCTTCCTAGATCAGTGGTCCATCCCCTGTTAATGTGCGATTTCTTTAGACCGCAAACGGCTCCGGGGTCGACCCATCCTCATGAAGTGAGCACCAGAGCAACGCTGGGAAGGTTAAGGTGGCCGGCATGATGCTGACCACATCACCTCTAGTGTGCGGATGGTCAAGAAAATATAGGCCTAACACCATATTCCCAATATGCCTCAATGGGCGTGTAACGGGATCCTCCTTTTCCTTTTTAACAAATAAGATTTTTTTTTAAAAAAAAAAACAAAAAAAAAAAAAAAAACTTTACCATCTCTCAATGTCTGGGTGTAGCCAAGGCCTATGTGACTCTGGTTGTTCACCTTTGCCTGAAATGAGATAAATGAAATGAAATCATGCCATTTTTTGGTAGGTGACTAACAAATCTGAGAAATGTACAATTAAAGATATCATTAAGATAGGATCCATCATTAAAATAATTTGTTTTAGAAAATCATGCTACTGGCTGATGGCATGTTATTTTTGTTCAACTAGGGCTGCTAAGCTTGTCACTCTTTTGCAGCCAATGCCAAGCTGAAGAATTAATATGTATTCTGTAGCTGTTTGCTGATGCTGTATGGAGTATCTGTGACTGATGGGAAGCCCGGCAAAACCTTTCAGGAATGCCACAGAGGTGCCTCTTGTAATAATTTCTCTTCCTACTGGATACAGATTGAATTATTAAAAGTACCACCACCAGAAATGGAATTTAGTGGACTGATAATAAGGTAGACTGTCTCAATTCTGACTATAGTCTTTCCCCTCATTCCACAACAGAAAAAATGCAAGACAAAATGAAAATAATGGACGGTGAGGTCAGTTATTGGATTTTTTTTTTTTTTTTTTCGTACGCCCGCTAATACTCGAGGCGAAATCTCAGGTTATTATTTATGTCTAACCTGACATTGATTTTACGTGAGTATCCCTTTATTTCTTGTACAGAGACAGGTGTCCCTCGCCATTCAGGCAGATACTCGCCGATTTCGGAGGTACCCATTGCAGCTAGGTCGGCTCAGGAGCCGCCAGTCCCTGGTCGACGACACTCCTTCAAATGTTCTCGCCAGGTCTCGAGTTAATCCAGTCCAAATCCCGGTCGACGAAAAATCCTCAAATGCCGTCGCCCGGGTTTGATCCTGTATCACCCGGTCGCCAGAGCGGTGTTGTAACCACTACGCTAGCGCGGCTCCCAGTTATTGGATAAAAATTATTGGGGTGGGGTGTGTACGTGTTGCGCCAGATTTTATTAACTCATTCCACCATGGAGGTCTGGCACATTTCTGTTCCCAACCCTAACCAAGGGGACGTAACTCTGTTTACCACATGACATGTAATCTTTGAAAGCATATTTGAGCATGCAAATTTTCACCAATTAAATAAAAAAATGTTAGAAAGAAAAATGAATGAAATTTCATGAAATATATACATTTATATGACTTTAATGGTAATTTATTTTTAGAAAAATATAAAAAAAACTAATTTCCAGTAGGAGTTTTCAACACCTTTAGTATCCTGCTACTGCTCAGCATAGCCTATTTGTTTGTCTGTTCCCAACAAAATTTGATTGTAACTGGAAAGAAGAGGCTAGAATAGTCAAATGGTGAGCTGTTTGGGTCCTGATTATGAAGGGCGTCTTGCGTTTCAGTTAATGCACCCATTTTGTCCCTGACAGTGTTCAGCGTGTTAGACCACTCCAGGTCTGCTTGTGTTTCACCAATGCTGTCGCTAGTTTCACTGTTATTGTTATCAAATAAATCCACTGCCCCATCATCTAAGTCAACATCGGACTCATCCTCCTGGTTGCTATCATCGGGATCGTCATTATCAATCAATGACTGAATAAATTGAAAGGCCATTCTGCTGTGGATTGTTGATAAAAAAGGCCTCAACACACTGGTCTGACTTCAAACGTCTATATAATGCGAACGAAACCACATAAAAACATCTGGTTTTCAAAGAATTGAAAGTGAAACTATAGTTTTTTCCTGTTCTCGCCAGATATCGCTCGATACGAGAGTTCCATTGCCAGACGCTTACTAAAAAGGCCGGTCGCGTTTGTGTCTGCCGTGGATTGTTGATAAAAAAAGGCCTCAACACACCGGTCTGACTTCAAATGTCTATATAATCCGAATGAAACCACATAAAACATTCAGTTTTCAACGAATCGAAAGTGAAGCTCTATAGTTCTTTCCTGTTCTCGCTCAATACGAGAGTTCTGTTGCTAGACACTTATAAAAAGGGCCGGTCGCTTTATGTCTCATCAGGGCGGAATGGATAATGTCGCATTTAGTCGCAACAGGGCGGAATGAATTAAACGACAAATGCTGACTGCCTGGAAACAACCTAATTACTACCAATGTCTTTTATGTTTTTGGCAATTCAGTCATAAGAAAATTCAAAATGGAGAATACATTCTATGCCTTTCAACTTACACTGAAAGTTGCATCACTGTCCAGCTTGTACTTTCCTCCAATGGCAAAGGTTGTGTTGCCAGTACCAGCAGCCCAGGCAAGGTTGACCGCTGCCTCAAGGTTGTCACTTACTTTCTGGTGAATGGAACCTACAAACTCTTGACCATCATTACTGTTATGTGGACAACAAAATTTCTCTTAGTTTCATAGCGGCCAGAAGTTGGTAGTGTTTATAATAAAGCTTTAATACCTGCTAATGACAAAGTAAATCTATGTCAACGACTAGTAAGTAACGCACAGAAGGTGGGTCATCTATTCAACTGAAACAGTGCAACCAAAATCTAACCTCAAAAATAAAATATACATCAACTTTATTATAATTTCATGTTTCCCAAAAAAGAAGTCCTTGCTGCTATTTAATTTATAAATCTAATTCCTGGAATATGTTTGTGAAATTATTAAGCTTATCCATCATATCTTATAATTCATAGGTAAATCTCTTTAGTTTAATAAAGATTCAAACATATTTACACAGAAAATTTTCAAAGTTTTGAACAAAAAAAAAAAAAAGAAAAACAACTACAAACCATTAACTTGTATTCCAACAAGGAGTAACAGAGAAACTAATAATTTAGGCACGTGTTAGCTGGTTATTAAACCGTTAAAGAAACACGTGTATTTTGATAAATAAACTTATCATGACACATTAGTTGGTTCTGAAAACATTTCTACAAAGTTTAAAATTAAAAAACAAAAAAACAAATACAGTTTGTCAATGAGCACACACTGTATTATGGTGCTCCATTCTAAACATGTAATGTCACAAATGTGTTTTGTCTATGGAAACCTTTATAAAAATGCATTCGTTTATGTAATGATCTCATACTGGTCCATATACATATACAGGCATACCTCGACTTTCGTCGCTTCGAGTTTCGTCGCTTCGCTCTTTCGTCGGTTTTCAATTATAACGTTTCCAAATTTCATCGCTCACTTCGCTCTTTCGTCGCATTTCGTCACAACCACACGTCATCTTGTTTCTGTCGTCGTTAAGTCTTTGAATAGAAGTCGTTCAGTGCGCACTGTTTTTTTAAGTTGTCCGCATTGAAACTCTTATATTTGTGATTAAACATATTAATATTACTTATTTTTGTGATTAAAATAATCAAATTATTCATACTATATTATTTTTGAGTTTATACTGTAAACAGTTCATAGTTATTTTTATGATAACAGTATAATGACAGTGTTCATATCGTGATTATAAGACACTTGTACAGTATTCATACTGTACTTTTTTGTGTGATTAGGCCCTATACTACTTATCTGTGTGCTTTAATATACTATTAAGTGTAGTGACAAAGTTAAAAGAACCCAAAAGGTTCTCATTTTGCAAGAAAAAGCTTGAGCTTATCAAGCTTAATGAACAAGGCATCTCAAATGCTGAAATAGGCCGCAAGCTAGGTGTACCTCGCACTACAGTTAGCACACTTGTAAAGAACAAAGCTAAAGTGTTAGAGGATATAAAAAACGCTATGCCAGATAGCCTGTTACAGAGAACTTCTTATGGAAAGGAAGAAGACATCAATCCGAGGCAAACGTCCTTACTCTCTTTTTTCAAGACGCAACCGCCACAACCAACTTCAGTCACCCCTCCCTCTAACCTTTCAGATTCCGAGCCATGAACATCAGCCCCAGCCCCTGTTAGATCTCCTTCAAAGTCCCCTTCTCCTAAAAGAATTAGATAAGAGTTCCTCCAATTCTGAAGATGAGCCTCCTAAATTTTCTCCATCTGATTTTCTAAGTCTAGAATCCCCCTAAATCACCAACATTCAAAACTGTACATACTATATATATTTATCGTCTACTTGCTCAAGAATGATTTTAAGATAAGAAGTTATTTACGTATTTTTTATTTATTACTGCTTTTTCTTTATTCTTATGTTTATTTCTGTTTATTTAGGTGTTTGCACGCATTCGCAAGTATTATATAGTTAGTTATTTACATTTTTTGGCGGCCCTAATGCATTTGCGAACTAAATAAAGGCTATGCTTCGACTTTCGTCAATTTTTGACTTTCGTCAGTGCTCTGGTCCCTAACCTGTCGAAAGAGTGAGGTATGCCTGTAATGCATCATCAAGTTCTCGCTTATGGAAATTTAAGATTTAATAAAAACAAAACAGTAGAAGTATAGTTCAAAGCAACTACATGTGAAAATTAAAATCCTAAGAAATATCAGCAAAATATGTAAGTCTATGCATCAGATTTTTCTGTATGTTTATGCTAGGTTGAATCAATGACTATGATGTTGACATCCTATTACATTGAAACAATTATTTTTAAATACACTGGCAGTCGCTGTCATCGATAAAGAAATGGTGTTAGGAAAATGTATGTAACATGAACATTTTTAGTGTCGTTGATTTTAAAAATCTTACTAATGTAGGGTTTACCTTTTTTTATAGGGGGGTTGGGGATGTGTGTGTGTGTGTTTGTGGTGTGTGTTTTTTATTACTGCAGTATGACACTTCATAGCATTAGTATAATAACCCTTTACAGTTTAAAATGACCAAAATTTGTATTTCATCATCCTCTGTAATAAAGGAGAATAGCGGAATTCAAATATCTTAAATCTCTTGCCTTGTTTATTTTTAACCTTCTTAGTTTTCTATTTAATTATCTGAAATGACACACACACACACAAAAACCAACAAAAACATATAGAAAACAACAAACTAAAAAATACAAATAAACCTTGTCAACAATGCCTACTTGTCATCCACAAATGTATTATTTCTGAAATTAAAAACAAACTCTTAAGTTGAGACTGACTATATTTAAAATCAAGAGGTTGTTTATAATAATTCTGTTGTTAACATTTTTGCGGTCATTCTGTCAAACACTCCACTTCATCTTCCCTCCCTAAAGACAAAGTGAATTCATCATCCAATCATCAACCCTAATCATGACACAAGGGCGAATCCTAATCAAGAAATCCATGACAAAGACAACACAGCTATAACTTACACATGGGTCGTGAATGAGAAATCACCAGCGTTGTAACCAAAGCTAAAGTTATTGCTAGTCAGTTTTGACTTTGAGGTATCAAAAGACAGCTGATAACCTGCAAGCCATCCCTCATATCTGTTTGGAATAAAATAATACTTTACAATTTAATGATAACTGAAGGTAATATACCTATTCGTCAATGTGATAAGATGACAGAAAAACCACTTTGAACAATGGAAAACACCTTATTTACATCAAACTTATCTTTACTATTTACATAACAATATCACTACTTAAAAACTTATACGGTAAATCCACTGGGAAAACAACATGTATACGTGATACTGGCACAAACATGGCTGAAGTCATGTAAACAAGCCTGTCTGAATAACCATTATCCCTCCACTGAATCAATGCATTTCACTTCTGTGTAGCTTCAATGAGCGTCATAATGGCTAAGAAATTAAGGGAGCTTGTAGCACAGTTATTGAGTTCCAGGATTGACATCTGACAGTGTCACGCTCCAGTCTACCCAACTGTAAATGGGTATCAAAACTCTGCTCAAGAGTTAGGGAAGGCAACAGCCAGTAAGAAAGGGAACTGGTCACCCCACTTCATAAAACACTGGACCTAGCATGGTGAAGTCTCTAACATTTCACTCCCCTACGACATTTTCTAGTTTAATTGTAAATTTATAAAGTGATGCCACTCCTCAGCTTGCAGAAAGTAACACTAAAATCACATCACAAGGACAATCAAGGGATTTAAATGCACTTATGCTTATAAATTTATGCATCATTAATAAATACTGCATTTTTAAAAATGTAAGTACTAACAATCTACTTATGTATTTTCTTGTATGCTGAAAAATAAAACCTCAAAAACTTCAAGAATGTGACCATCATAACATTCAGAATGAAAATAAGAATTCGTATCTCAACTGTCAAGGCAGACCTATTGTATGGTTGTGAAACATGCAGAATGAAAAAAAAAAAAAAAAAAAAGCAATAGTAATAGTGATGACAAATGCTGAAAAATGGATGAGCTTGCAGAACACAAGATGAAATGGTAGGCACCACCAATTTGAAAACTGATGGAAAGAACCAAACAAAAATGAATAACACCATGCAATCATGTTCTGGAATTCATTGAAAAATAAAAAAATATACATATTTATATATAATATATATTTATAAATATATATTTATCAATTTGCTTTAGCTGGGTGTGATATAACATAAAATATGGTCACAGATGCAATTATTGTTGCTTTTTTCTCTAGCCTTGGGGGCCTATTTCCTTCCTGGCGGCAGCATTGTCCTCACACTTATAAAAAATTGAAAAGCAGGGCACAACGCAGAGTGGTTTTTCACATCCAATATAAAAGAATCTTTTCTGGACTCAGTCCAGCAGAATTACAAACAATGCATCTTGGTCGCTGTCAGTTGTCTTCATACTGCTGTCAGTAACATTGTTTGCATGGACTGTGCTGAACAAATTCTATGCCACTTACAAGCAACCATGTTTCCTAACCTAGCAAATACAGATGAACGGCCACGCTTCATGTTTGTTTTGTTTTTCTCAAAATTACAGGAAACCCTCTTCTACTGTCTGTAACAGTCTAACCATCATCATAACGCTCACATAGGGGTCATCAACACCATACAAGTACCACTGAAACTAACCAGCTGATTAGTGTAAAGTTTAGGTTTCTCCACTCTGTAAAGTTGCTTTCACACACACACTGTAAAGTATCAGTCTGTCTGCTCTGTAAGGAAGAGTGGTGTGTTGTTGAGATCAGGCATGCTCCAGTCTACCCAGCTGTAAATGGGTAACTCACCCTAGTCCTGAGTTAGGGAAGGCAAAGGCTCCAGGGGAAGCAGGCCCTAAACTTGGTCACTTCAGCCGACGCAGGATGGTGTATGTATGAAGTAGAAGTGTAGAGTGTGATTACCGCGAATGGTGTACTGTTCGTGTGCTGACCAATATAACCACTCACACTTGTGTCTACAAGGCACCAATGCAGACTGCTGGAATCTTAGTTTACTCAATTTATTCAGACGTACACACTGGGACATACGAGTACATCATGGTTCGTTGACATATCAATTTGTAGGTATACATAGCAGATCTGAAGTCATGACACATTCAGAAATAATGGGCAGTACATCAAAAGTTCAATGTCATGATACATTATGGCCACATCCCCCTATCTGACTAAACGCGTCAGTGAAGGCGGATCGATAAATAACCAAAGTTACTTGACGTCCATAGTTTGTAGTATATATTATGAAACCACGAAAGGGGGTTTCTAGCAAGATTGAGATCTCCCTGTCACTGTCCGATAATAAGATAAATAATCTGTTCTCTTGGCAGTGATCAAAACATATGATGACCGAAATCCAACATGGCTGTCTCCCTGAGTTGTCGTTCACTCATTCATAGGAAGGAGAATATAAGCCAGAGTTAATTTATAATGGTTATATAAATGATTTCGTAAATGTTTCCATACAGCTCTACGGTGATCAGGTTAATTTCATGTAGCCATAACCGCTGCAGGAAAATCTGTCATCTTCGTCGATACCAAACACGACACTAGCATAACGAAGCACCAAAAGTCAAGCTAGGCCTAACCGACGAGAGATCATCAAAAATAGGAGCTGGGTTTACCTGGAGTCCGAATCATCTATATACTGACATAAGGAGAGTCTCTAACACAAACTATCGTAGAGACACCATCTCCTTCAGAAGAAAAACCACGTCGTAAGACATTTTTTTTCTGACGAAAGGACCAGCTCTTGAAAAACGTACCTCGCCATTTGTAAGCGGTACATCGGAACTCATCACGACTTGTCAAGACAACTCATACTTCCGCTAGCAAGAATCTAGTCCCTCCTACCCATCCAAAATATACAATATAGGACTGATTCTACTTGTACTAATAATATGTAATACATATGAATTCAGGCCATAAACACAATAAGCAAATTAATATATTTTCTGGCCCTAAAAAATAAGTACAAACGCAAGCGCAATATCCTTGCGCTGGATCAATATCCAGAACGATTACTCCTATAATCAAAAGTGTGAATCAAACATGGATTATCTCGCTTTTACCATAAACAGCATTTTCATACACAAATGAATGCATGTCTATATTTTTCCCATATTAAATAGCCATATCGATTTTTGTAAAATGTGCGTCAAAATATGCACGCAACAGATTACCACACCCCTCGGGGAAAAAAAAATGGTACATTTTTTTTTGAAATACATCTAGGAGCAACATACAATAGGCTCACAACGCACCAATAACAATGCGCAGATGATAAGCATAAGTTTTATGACCTTAGAGAAAGTACTTCTCTAAGTATAAATATTTCCAGAGAGGAGTCACCAACGCATACTACAATATTAGCAATGACACAATTTCCACATTAGTTTATACATAAATTCCATCTAAGATATCTTAACATCATGATCATCAAAGACGAAAAACATTGAAAGATCAGCGGTGAATACATATCAATGAACTGCTAAGTAGTGTTACAATCAATATATGATATATTACATATGTGTACACATTTCAACATAGAAACAACTGTATCAAAGTTGTATAACAGTTATGAATCATGTGGGCATCTAGACAAAATATCTGCCATCACATTTTCTGACCCACGGATAGCTCGCACCGAAAAATGAAATGGCTGTAGAGCAATCGCGTATCGCGTTGATCTCGCGCTCTTCAGATTTTTACTCTGAATAGCCGTAAGAGCTTTCTGGTCAGTTTCCACAATGAAATGCGCGCCCAGAAGAAATCTTTGCAGTTTAAGGATTGACCAAACCATAGCCAATAATTCACGGTCTAGGACCGAGTAATTCTTCTCTGCGGCATTTAATTTCCGAGAAATATACATCACAGGATGCAGAGTTCCAGAGTACTCTTGCATTAGTGCAGCTCCAATCCCGGTGGATGAAGCGTCACTACGAAGAATAAATGTCTTATCCTTAGAAGGCAATACTAGGATAGGTGAAGTAGAAAACATAGTTTTAACCTTATCCAAAGAGGATTGACATTCTTGAGTCCAATGGACTACGTTAGGAGACCCTTTCTTTAGCAAGGAAGAAAGAGGTGACATAATGGAGGACAGATTCGGGATGAATCGTCCATAAAATTGTATTAGACCTAAGAGACTTCGTACTTGCTTTTTAGTCTTAGGAATAGAAATGTTAAGTATCTTACTTGTATTATGGTCTTCTGTTTTTAGGAACCCATGACCAACACGGTGTCCTAAGAAAGATATTTCGCTAAAACCAATACATGCTTTCGATGGTTTCGCTGTCAGGTTATGCTTGCGTAAGATAGACAATAGTTCATTTATACCATTATAGTGATCGTTCCAAGTATCACTGAAAAGACAGATGTCATCAAGATACGCAATGACATCTGAGCGATGAGATAGGATTCGACGCATCATGCGTACAAATGTAGCAGGGGCGTTCATAAGACCGAAAGGCATGAAATTCCATTGGAATAGACCCCTAGGCGTCGAAAAAACAGTAAACGGTTTGGCGTGTTCGGATAGTGGAACTTGCCAATATCCCTTAGACAAATCGAGTTTAGTAAAGAAGTGAGAATTCGATAGTCTCGTAAGTAGCTCTTCTAGTAAAGGCATAGGTTCAGCATCGAATTTAGTCACTTGATTCAATTTGCGATAATCCACGCAAAGACGTATGTTATTGTCTTTTTTTTCGTACTATAACCATCGGCGAAGAATATGCTGATGTGGATGGTTCAATAATTTTTAACTCTATCATCTCATCTAACTCTTTCTCTACCTGTGCTTGAAAATGTATCGGGATAGGATACGGTCTGACTCTTATAGGACTATGGTCAGTAAGAATAATGTCATGTTGAATGACATCAGTTTGACCAGGAATGTCAGTAAGGACATCCTGAAATTGTTCTAACATAGTAGAAACTTGTTTCTGCTCTCCTGGAGATAATTCTGGAGAAATTGCAACATCTTTCCATGATTCATTAGAGTGAAGAGGAATCATTGGAAAAGGTAAATTTACATCCGAGAAACTCGTTTCCTCATCCTGTATTACTGACAGAGATGAGTACTGTCCATGTTGGACTGGAAAATCGTCCGTTGCCTGGAAAACAGGTTGTAAATAATCAGGACGTTCATGGAATTCCGTGAGCATGTTGATGTGGAAGGTTTTACGCTTCCCATCAATATCGACGATATAGTCAACATCGGAAACCTTTGATATTATATCGTACGGACCTTTCCAAGAAATGAGAAGTCTATTTTCCCTACAAGGTAGCAAGACAAATGCTTTGTCACCTGGACAAAGTTGACGCAAACATCTCTTTTTATTGGCAAATTCCCTTGCCTTCTGTTTCGCAAATTCAGAAGAAGCAGTTGCCAATTTGCATGCTTCAATAATCTTGTGTCTAAGTGCGATGACATATTCATAAGAGGATTTTGTGTCATCGACAATATTATCAGCAGTTATAAGATCATGCAGTAAGGACATAGGACCTCGCGGTTTCGCGCCAAAGACAAGTTCAAAGGGAGAAAATCCTGTATGTTCGTTGGCGACCTCTCTATATGCAAAGAGAGCCGCGGGTAAAACCCTATCCCAATCCTGAGGATGATCTTCTGTTATCTTACCTAGTAGGTTTTTCAGAGTTCTATTCAAACGTTCCACCATCCCATTGGACATAGGATGATAAATACTACTCAGCGATCTCTCTATCTTCAGAGTCGACATTACTTGAGACATGGTATCCGATATGAGTTGGGTACCATGGTCGGATAATATTTCTGCTGGAAATCCCAGACGAGAAAATATTAACCAAAGAGCATCTGCGACATCAGCAGTAGTTATGCTCTTTAGAGGAACAGCCTCCGGCCAACGTGTGCACATATCAACACACGTCAAAATAAATTGGTGTCCTCTAGCAGACTTTATCTTAAATGGACCAATGATGTCTATCGCCATTTTTTGAAATGGCCGAATGGGAATGTCTGCAGCCTGAATAGATGCATCATGGCGTGGACCTCTGGATTTAATCTCTTGACATACTTTACAAGATCGACAATAGATTCGTATGTCCTTATTCACCGCAGGCCAAAAGAAAGATTGAAGAACTCTAGCTTTAGTACGGGAAAAACCCATATGTCCAGCACACTGCGAATCATGAGCGTGCTGTAAAATTTTAACTCTCATATTTTTAGGCACAAGGATTTGAGAATGAATGGACTTAGCGGAGTCTTGTACCATACGTACAAGTACGCCATTCTTCAACGTAATCCAAGATTTACGATTAGTATCCTTATTCGGATCACCTTTTGTTGCCAGAGTAAAGAATTTCTTTAGAGTAGGATCATCTTCCTGCTGTTTGATAAAGGAATCGTGGGAAATCTCCAAGGGATCATCTTGGATCTGCGCATCATTATCTTCAGAATGTGAAGATTGTGGCATATTGAGAGCTTGAGCCCTAGTGATTACTGCATTAGCAGATTGCATATTAACATTTTCCCAATTAGAAATTTGCTGTGGAGTGCATTCTTTCACTCCATGAATGCGACCGATGATAAGATCAGCGATCGGATTCGGCAAGAGACATGCTTGCACCTCTCCTGTAAAGAAAGGCGTAGCAATATTGATAATGGCAGTGGAGTACTTCTCCAATGTGCCACCAAATGTTACACATTTGACTATATTGCCTGTAGCTCGAGAAGGATTTACGAGTGATTGTCTCACTCCAATGGTAGTGCACCCCGAGTCGAAAAGAATTGATACCGGAGTACCATCTATTAGGCCCCTATTAAAGACAAGAGCACCCCTTCCATTATGCGCGATTGACGCATGGAGAGCGGGAAGTGGGTGACCGCAGCTTAAAGTAGACACTGTGGTTGGATCGAATAATGTTTTGCATTGCGAACACTCAGATGCTCTAGCAAAATCAAAAGCGGAATTCGCTACACTATTGGAGTCTTTTTTATCATTATTCTGATTATCGGTGTCGTGGAACTCCTGTTGTGCAGAGTTAGCCTGGTAATACGATTTACCATGTCTTTTGTGTTGTGATCTACCTCGGTTATAATTGTCTCTATAATTATTATTGCCTCTGTTATAACCCCTATTTGGGTTTGAATCATAATATTCATGATCATAATCATCATGCTCGTTATATTGAGTATCCCTGTAATATTGTTTCTTTTGTCTCCATGAAGCACTTGGGTAGTTCCTATAGCTACTCCCTTTCCGAGAATTTCTAACATTATGGGTACCCCTCGCGTGTCGAGGACTATCAGCCCGATTCCAGTTCTTCAAAGAAGAACTCTGATTTGAATGGTTATCTTGGTTTTGATACTTATTCCAATTAACCTTTTTATCAAATTTATTTTTAGCTCCTTGGAATTTGTGTGAGTAATTCTGATTATATTCTGTTGCCGAAGCAACTGGCATACTCTCTTTAATGTTAGAGTTACTAAGAATCATGTCAGGGTGTGCCGTGGCATACTGGTCACAATATTCTTCCATTTGCTTTATTGTACTAGGTTTACGCTCATGTAAGAACTCTAGGAATGATTTATTTACAGAAGACATGACCTTGTCTCTTACAGGGTTCATAGCAAATTTCTTCAAGCATTTTCCAGGCTTTTTCCAGGTCCAGCACGTGATTTTCAAGGATGGGAAACTCTAATATTTTCCTCATCTAATTTTCTCAGATATAATTATCACTTTGCTGATCAGCAATCTGGAGCATTACCGTCTCCCATTACCAAGGGTGTTTGCAGATTTCTTTAAAAAGAACTTTTTTTAAAAAAAATTTATAAAAGATTGAAAAACAGACATCTTTTCCAAGTTTTTAGTGAATTTGTTCAACATCAGCGCAATAAAATGTTAGTGACATGGATGGTAATGAATAAAATAAGCTTGATTGACGTATTGATTTAACGATTAACCACGTATATCAACATTCTCTTCTTCTTCTTCCGTCCTTAGCCAAAGACCGACCAAGCAGTCAGAGGCCATCACGCCTTGTGGCATCTTAAGGGCAACAGCAGATTGATTTTCTCTGTTGCAGTTTCCCATCACGCCTAGCGGCGTCTTTAAAAGGGCAACAACAAATAGATCCATCTGCCGTTGTTTCCGTAATCGGTGTGACAAGCCAACGGGTGATCAGCCCATTGGGCTATATCAACATAAAAGGCTAAAAAAAAATTGTGAATAAAATGCCAAAAAAAAACTGATTTTTCGTGTTTGTCTTTTTTGAATGTATTCTGCATCTGTGGCATCTGACAATGAGCGTTTGTAAATGTTTGAGTAGTTAACTACCTCTAGTTGGAGTCTGAGCTGCTTTTTTCATTAACTGGGGTTGAAGTTGTAGCTGTAGGCCTCTGCAAGAGTCTTTGTCAACGATCCACGTTGATAATCCTTGACTGTGTGGTATAACTTGTTGCATAGAGGTACATTGCAATCTGGGCAGTACATGCAAGTCTGGCTTCTGTTCCCTGCAGCCTTACACACTTTACAGTCTGGTTTGTACCTTGCCCTTTCATATTTATCAATGAAGTGGTGCTCAGTAAGTCATGTTGTTTTGAAGGTGTCACATTGCGTCGAAGAATAGCAGGTTCAATTTTTTTTTTTTGGTACGCCTGCTAATACTCGAGGCGAAATCTCAGGTTATTATTAATGTCTAACCTGACATTGATTTTACGTGAGTATCCCTTTTTTCTTGTACAGAGACAGGTGTCCCTCGCCATTCAGGCAGATACTCGCCGATTTCGGAGGTACCCATTAGAGCTGGGTCAGCTCAGGAGCCGCCAATCCCTGGTCGACGACACTCTTCAAATGTTCTCGCCAGGTCTCGAGTTAATCCAGTCCAAATCCCAGTCGACGAAAAATCCTCAAATGCCGTCGCCCGGGTTTCATCCTGGATCACCCGGTCGCCAGAGCGGTGTGGTAACCACTACGCTAGCGCGGCTCCTAGCAGGTTCAATAAGAGTCATACTGACATCCTGATCTTCGCTTTGATCTTTTTTTGTAGAGTTGGCAGTGTTGTAGGTTATATGCCCATTGACCAGGGCAGTTTCAACTAAGAAATAATATAAAAATAGGATCTGTGTGGGTAGGGGTAGCTTGCACCTAGTTGGCTGAAGTTTCCACACCTCCCATACTTTTGCTGTATTTTTCTGCAATCACTGGCTTCTGAATTGTTCTGCCCTAAAGAATTTGTCTTTCTAACTGTCTTGTTTATATTATCATTGGAGTGAACAGTGGATATAAGGTTAAATCTTTTCGTATCATGCCAGGTGACTGTCGGCATGCCTTATCTTCTGTCGCACAAAACACAGGATGATGTCTTTTTCAATTTGAGTTGTTTTTTCTTCAGTGCTACTGGAAAATGCTTCCTATTTTCCGCTACTGTTCCAAATGCACCAATCTGAATTTCAGGTCTTGAAATAAAGCTGAAGGCTGAATCAAAACTATCACAGAAGAGAATATGTCCCTTGTTGCATATGAAATTTGAATTAAAACTATGGTGACTTTTCACTGAAAAAAAAAAAAGAGTCCAAATAACCTCAGCTCTCAAGAGTTTTTTTCCTTGGTCACAAATAATGTCACATCTGTAGGTCTCCTAGTAGTGTTAGATTAAAAAAAAAAAAAAAAAAGGAACACAAATTACTTATGAGTAGGACTAAGCTATGTATATTTACCAATTCAAAATTCTAAACGCATACATAATAGTCAAACAATATTTAACTAGAACAAAAAGTAATATATATAGTAATTGGGAGGGTAATACTTATGATAAGTGAAAATCTATTAAATATCTAACTGGAGACCTTTACACCCCCCCCCCCCCTACTATTTTTGTTGGGTTTTGTTTCGTTTGTTTGTTTAGATTTTTATTTACAATTTAATTAAATTTTTTTTTAAATTTTAAATAACATAGACCTATCCACAAAATTGCTGATTTTCATTTATCCTAATTACCGTGATTTGACAGATGTGATGCCACTTTCGTGTATCGGCGGTTATTCATGTTATCTGAAATTGAAAACATGTAGGCCTAGGCCTATCCTAATTAGCCTATAACCCTTCAGAGGTAGAACGGGATAAGTCTTTTCATCATAAATATAATAAAAAAAGCATTCAAAATATATTTATTTCCAAAAAATGTGGTGAAATGAACAGTGGGACATGGTCTGATAACAGGGTAGGCTATAGGATATGGAATCGCCATCAATTTCTATTCCTGACCATCATAAACTGTGTCAAATATATTCCCGTATGCAGAGGTAAAAAAGAAATTTCGTTCAAACGCTTGCTTATAGGCTAATTTTTGCCATGGTTAAAAATTAAACTGTAAATACAGACGCAAGTACAGTAGGTCTATCTATAAACTGGACTTATTTAAATAGGTTTTATAAATGAGATAAACGAATTTATTACTTACGACGAGTGCTAAAAATAAATCTGCGTTTACGTCGTTAACGCAAAGCGCCGAAAACTTCTGGAAATGGATTTAATGCGCAAAGGGAAGTAAAAATTTTACGGTAACTTTGCGCAAAGGGAAGTAAAAATTGTACGGTAACTTTACAATTTTTACTTCCCTTTGCGCATTTCCAGAAGTTTTCGGCGGTTTCGTTTTCGGCGCTTTGCGTTAATGGCGTAAACGCTGATTTATTTTTAGACTCGTCTCGACTGTTGTTGCGAAAAATACCATCAATAACCAAAAAATGGACACAAAGTAACGAACTTTCGATTTCGTATTATTTTTCAAGGTCGGATGCGGAAAATTCAAGGCTTATAGCCATTTTTCCAGGCTTTTCAAGGCCTGGAATTTTTTTTTTTCGTTTTCCAGGTTTTTCAAGGTTTTTCCAGGTCGCTACGAACCCTGCTCTTAGCAATAAATCCGTAAGACCATCAAATGTTTTCTCTGTTTTGGATAATTCAATCCATCGTGAAAGTGTAATTCGTGCTTTTGAGATGAATTCTGAGAATTCTACACCTACCTCAGGTCTCATTGTTTTAAACAAAAGACGATAACCTTCTTCAGACAGCTGATATCTCTTTATCAAAGCTGCCCTAACAGCATCATAATTATCTTTGTCGGCCTCTTCAACAAAATATAACTTACTCAGAGACTCCCCTTTTAGATTTTCAGACAACTGATTCACATACTGTGATTTGTCAACATTATGAGATCGACAAGCCCGTTCAAATCTAGAAAGCCAAAATGTTATGTCATCACTGGTAGGGTTAAACGCTGGTACCTTGACCTTGTACACGAAGGGTTTACCATTACCACCAGATGCCTGATTAACATTACTCATACATGTCAATTTTAATTTCTCTAATTCAAACTCATGTTCTCTTATTGCTTTTCTCTCTTCAGCTTCTCTATCTAATCTTCTCTGTTCTGCAGCAGCTTCTAATTTCTTCTGTTCTGCAGCAGCAGCAACTTCTAGTTTTTTCTGTTCTGCAGCAGCTTCTAATTTTTTCTGTTCTGCAGCAGCTTCTGTTCTGCAGCAGCTTCTAATTTCTTCTGTTCTGCATCAAATCTCCTTCCTCCACTTGCATCTGCAATTTCTTAAGTTCAGCAGCAGTATCAGCTTCTTTTTCTAATCTTTTTTCTTCAGCTATTGCTTTCCTTTCTTCTGCAGCAGCTTTTTTTTCTTCTATTTGAAGTTTTCTCTCCTCAGCCGCAGCTTTTTTTTCTTCAACAGCAGCAGCAGTTTTTTTCTCTTCTGCAGCTAATGCTTTGTCATATTGAGCAACAGCCCATTGTTCTAAGTCTTTTCCAGTCTTATCAAGAGATTTTCCTTGAGCAATAAAATAATCTAATGTAGACATATTGTCTTCTTAAATCAGAAACCTGAAAAAGTAAATAAATTACCCTCTTTCAAGTTAATGGGAGACAAGTCTATACCTTAGACTTAGTCTTAGTCCAAACTTGTATGGTTTATAATAACCAATGATAACTTGAGTACCTGTGGACAACAATAATTGTATCTCAAATACTGTGGGGACAAGCCTTACAAAGGTCTTGTATACCTCAATGTAATCAAAGATCACTTGAGTACCTGTGGAAAAAAATATTTCCCTTTACCAATCACTTTGGGAGACAAGCCTTACAAAGGTCTTGTACATTTTGTTTTTATAACAATAACAATCAGAAAGTACTGATCTGTACTATACTATCAGTGTATACCACTATACGTCATATGTCAACTAAAGACATTACAAATGACAAACAAGAAAAGACAATCTGAAAACATTTGCAGAGATCAAATTAAATCAAATAGGAGAAATGAAAAAAAATGATCACAGAAACCGTGATGATAACTGCCATAAGATAACAAGACAAATAACGCCACAGTGTATAAACATAAGGGTGTAAAAAACTGAAATGAAAGAAAAGATGAGACCTACAATTATACAAACAAATCAAACAAAACTAAGGAACACAAAAAATGTTACAAATACAAATATGAAACAGTCGTCACAACTAACCAAATATTTGCAAACTATGTTGCATGCAAATTTCAATTAAGAAATTGCTCCCTATCGAACGCCAGAACAAGACCAATATTATTCGGTATTTCCTGTTCTAGTCACCACCCATCCAGGCCCGCAACATATAAACCCCTACACATATAAACAAATAACATGTAAGCATAAATAGCATATAGCATACAATATCATTTATGTCATGAATGGAATGTGTTGCAGGTATAGTGTTGTAAAGCAGGCACAGTTTATTTTAATACTAATAACTTGCCACTTTATTCAGTAATAGATTTAATTTTAAACTATTACACTGTCAATTTTTCTCTGTTGAGCATCTGAAGAACCAACGATGAACTATGCACTTTATGTTCAACAACACTGTGATTCTTCTGTACGTTGAGAAATGTCAACAATATTGCTCCAGATATTTTCTACACTTGATACCACTGTCCTGTGTAATACTGTCTGTACAGCGAAAAACTGTCAACAAGCGCTGACCTAGATACAGCATCCTATCGGTAATACAGGTCAAGCTGACATCGACTGTATAACTGTCCTACTGGTGTTGATGTGTTCAAACAAATGTTCTTTCAGCTGTAAACTGTGATTCTCAACACAAAACTGCGTAAGCTGGACCCAGGAATCTGGCTCGCCACTGTAAAACTTTTCGTTCTTTCCAATCTGTAAAGTTGCTTTCACACACACACTGTAAAGTATCAGTCTGTCTGCTCTGTAAGGAAGAGTGGTGTGTTGTTGAGATCAGGCATGCTCCAGTCTACCCAGCTGTAAATGGGTAACTCACCCTAGTCCTGAGTTAGGGAAGGCAAAGGCTCCAGGGGAAGCAGGCCCTAAACTTGGTCACTTCAGCCGACGCAGGATGGTGTATGTATGAAGTAGAAGTGTAGAGTGTGATTACCGCGAATGGTGTACTGTTCGTGTGCTGACCAATATAACCACTCACACTTGTGTCTACAAGGCACCAATGCAGACTGCTGGAATCTTAGTTTACTCAATTTATTCAGACGTACACACTGGGACATACGAGTACATCATGGTTCGTTGACATATCAATTTGTAGGTATACATAGCAGATCTGAAGTCATGACACATTCAGAAATAATGGGCAGTACATCAAAAGTTCAATGTCATGATACATTATGGCCACATCCCCCTATCTGACTAAACGCGTCAGTGAAGGCGGATCGATAAATAACCAAAGTTACTTGACGTCCATAGTTTGTAGTATATATTATGAAACCACGAAAGGGGGTTTCTAGCAAGATTGAGATCTCCCTGTCACTGTCCGATAATAAGATAAATAATCTGTTCTCTTGGCAGTGATCAAAACATATGATGACCGAAATCCAACATGGCTGTCTCCCTGAGTTGTCGTTCACTCATTCATAGGAAGGAGAATATAAGCCAGAGTTAATTTATAATGGTTATATAAATGATTTCGTAAATGTTTCCATACAGCTCTACGGTGATCAGGTTAATTTCATGTAGCCATAACCGCTGCAGGAAAATCTGTCATCTTCGTCGATACCAAACACGACACTAGCATAACGAAGCACCAAAAGTCAAGCTAGGCCTAACCGACGAGAGATCATCAAAAATAGGAGCTGGGTTTACCTGGAGTCCGAATCATCTATATACTGACATAAGGAGAGTCTCTAACACAAACTATCGTAGAGACACCATCTCCTTTAGAAGAAAAACCACGTCGTAAGACATTTTTTTTCTGACGAAAGGACCAGCTCTTGAAAAACGTACCTCGCCATTTGTAAGCGGTACATCGGAACTCATCACGACTTGTCAAGACAACTCATACTTCCGCTAGCAAGAATCTAGTCCCTCCTACCCATCCAAAATATACAATATAGGACTGATTCTACTTGTAGTAATAATATGTAATACATATGAATTCAGGCCATAAACACAATAAGCAAATTAATATATTTTCTGGCCCTAAAAAATAAGTACAAACGCAAGCGCAATATCCTTGCGCTGGATCAATATCCAGAACGATTACTCCTATAATCAAAAGTGTGAATCAAACATGGATTATCTCGCTTTTACCATAAACAGCATTTTCATACACAAATGAATGCATGTCTATATTTTTCCCATATTAAATAGCCATATCGATTTTTGTAAAATGTGCGTCAAAATATGCACGCAACAATTAGTAACATCAAATTGACAAAAAGCTTTTGGCGCTTATCATATATTTTATCCATAAGTGTCTAATGAAGTATAAAGCAGAAGTTAATTTCATGTAGAATCAGCGCCCCTGGCTTTTTGTCAATTTGATGTTACATTTTTTGACTGCAAGCTATAAACTATGTGGAAAAATTATTTGTGGCTTTTTAGTGCATTAAAAGCCTGCCTTTAAAATATTTATTTTCTTCTTCTTTTTAGTGTTATTTTGTTGTTGTTTGTACATTTAAGTCAAATGTAATCGATCCGCTAATGACATTATCAGTTTGCGATAAACGAGTCCAGGGCACAGGAAGCGGATTTCATTATTCAGTATATTACACGAAAAGTAAATTTTTTTTTCTTCTTTTAAATTTAGATAAGAGTTGTAAAATGCATTTTTTTTCAATATTTCTCTCAAGAAAGACAATCTTGTTGGAAAGAATACACCTAGATTATTTGCAGTTATCATCAATGTCACTGATGAAACAATACAAAAAAAAAAATAATAATAATTCAGGTATTAATTTTAATCTTATTCATTTTATTATTTTTATGACTGATTATTGTATTGTCATCGGGAATACACAACTATGCAAAGTTTCGGAGCCACTGCTCATCCGGAAGTGATCGAAAAATTGATTGCAAGATTTGAAGGTGACATACATTGCAAGTTAAAGAAAAGCCTGTAAAAATAGATTACTAGTGTGAGCAGATTTCTATCAAACCATTATCCTAACAAGGTGTTCAAAATACTCTACCCCAGCACAGCAGCTCCATGGATAGTTGGTCCAGCAAAGTCAAAGTCTACATCAGTATTCAGATGAACATAATCCAACTTGTAGGCACTCTTGATTTTGCCACTTTTCTTCCTGTTTGAAAACAACATTATCAAAAATCAAGACCAATTTAAGTAAATGATATAACAAACTGAAAGACCCTTAACAACGAAATGCTTACTTCGTCGTTTCTCTTCTACCGTGAGGTGTAGAGGTTTGGAAGATTGAGCGCCATACTATCCTATACCTCCGAAATCGGCGAGTATTTGCCTGAATGGCGAGGG
Organism: Oreohelix idahoensis; assembly: GCA_024509875.1. Taxonomy (NCBI): domain Eukaryota; kingdom Metazoa; phylum Mollusca; class Gastropoda; order Stylommatophora; family Oreohelicidae; genus Oreohelix; species Oreohelix idahoensis. Next base: position 268,583 of record JAMPIV010003137.1, read on the forward strand.
ACACCTGTCTCTGTACAAGAAATAAAGGGATACTCACGTAAAATCAATGTCACGTTAGACATAAAATAATAACCTGAGATTTCGCCTCGAGTATTAGCGGGCGAACGCGAGAAAAAAAAAAAAAAGAAAAAATACTATCCTATATGATGTCTTCCTCCTGGCCTGGTTTCATTCTAGTCCTCGGTCCTTCAAAGATTGTCTAATGTTGTCCTCCCAGCGGACTGGGTCATCCTGGAGGTCTGGCTCTTAGTTTCCCATGCTTGTCATGGTAGCTGATCTTCTCCTGTTCTGCAGACATGGCCAAACCATTTTAGTTGGGACTATTCTACTTGGGTCTGCAGGGGTTGGGTTTTTAGGCCTTGACTAATCGTCTAGTTGCAGACCATGTCTCTTCTTGTTACTTCCATCACCTTTCTCAGATACCTCGTTTCTGAGGTTTGGATCTCCGCATAGGCCGGTCCCAAGCCCGGCCAATCACCTGTTTGCCTTAAAACATGATAACACGAAATGCAAGACCGAACACACAAAACTTAAAAAACATTTTTTTTCCCTGTAAGTAGCATTTTTGAAATAATTTTCTTTAAAAATCTCTGATAACTTATGCACAAGAAAATGCAGCCTACCCTGTTGCTGGTGCAAATGAGGTATCAAAGGCAAGTTCAAGTCCTTCTGCAATCTGGTCTTCAATTTTAATTTCTGTGTTGAGTACATTTTCTGTGTTCCACTTTTCAGTAAATGTTAAACCTGCAACATAAAATAGATGAATGTGGAACATTTCACAGCTGTGCATGCAACACAAGAACCAGTGAAACTCTATAAATAACATCATATTCATTACCAAAAATGTTTAAACAAAGATCATCTGATTACAGTATGCTGCAAGAACAGACATGAAAATAACAACACAAAAGAATCACGTGTAAGGGGAAGTATGATTTACAGGGTTGATAGCAAATTTCTTCAAGCATTTTCCAGGTCCACGCACATGATTTTCAAGGATGGGAAACTAATATTTTCCTCATCTAATTTTCTCATTTATAATTATCACTCTGTTGACCAGCAATCCGGAACATTACTGTCTCCCATGTTAGCGCATTAATTTTGTCATGAAAAGCCCAATTTATACATTAGGTCCATCCATGGACAGTTGGAGCAAATGTCCTAAATTTAACGATGAACATGCATCATCAAATGCAGTCTGCATATCAAGAGCTCTAGCATGTCCAAGAAACTTTGATGTAAGATAATGTGTTTTTATCACATTTACATCCCAGAAACGAACATGGAAATCCATTTGCTTTTGCTGCAGATTTGTTCATGCTTTCATCAAACAGAACAATGTAACTGCTCTTGCTAAGCTGGCTCCCAAGAAGTGAGGTAAAAAAAAATGTGTGCGTTCACATCATTAACGCAAACCGCCGAAAATGTCTGGAAATGGATTTAGTGCGCAAAGGGCAGTAAAAATTCTGAGGTAACTGAAGTTTAACGAAAAATATCACCAACAACCGAAAGATGGATGCCAAGCATCCAACTTTCGATTCGTATTTTTTTTTTCCCAGGTCCAGTGCTGGAAATTCAAGGCTTTTAGCCATTTTTCCAGCCTTTTCAAGGCCTGGAATTTTTGTGTGTGTTTTCCAGCCTTTTCCAGGTTGCTACAAACCCTGGATTTAACAAACTCTTTGAGTCAGCAAAGTTACCTGTTTAATTTAAAGAAACCAAAATTATTAAGTATGATGAAGTCACCCGTTTAATTTAAAAAAAAAAATTTTTTTTCAATAAAACTATGAACTGAATTACTCTTGTGTGAACAAATGCTGCTATTTAATGGTCTGTAACTGGTATTTTATAGTCAGCTGCCGCAACTGTGTGGACACAGAGCTTTCTTTTTGTTCTTGATAGGAAAATGGGGGGGTTTATAAACAATTAAATCAAAGGAATTGATTTCAGAAATACAGCAGAAATATTGAGAAGACTTTACACAGATGTCAAGGCATTTGTTTCAATAAATACAAGGCAAAAGACACACTGGGCTGAAGCATGTCAACACCTGGACTACCTAAATATGCTAAGGAAACTAAATACATGAAAATCAACAACAAACATTACATTATATTTAGACGAATTTCAAAGGATGAAGTGAGATATTCACATCCGTAAGAAGTATTGCAGCCATGACAGAGGATACATATAAATGTAAAGGCAAGAGCAGAAGACTAAGACCAAACTGTTTTTTATTTCCTTCTTTCTCTCTGTCCCTTTAAGGCAGTGAAAAAACATGTAGAAAATCAAAGCACTGAACATTCTACACACATGGAGTTTTAAAAACAAATATGACTTTACGTTATCAAGAACTTATTAAACACAAAGGCTATGACTTATGTCTTCAAAAGTACAATAAAACAATATACCAGTAGGCCTACATATATTTAACAAACAGCTTGAAATTAGGGTGAGGCGGTGAGAATAGGAGTAAGCACACATAGGGCCTACCAGAAAAAGAGTATAGAAATGAAACTACTTTCATCGGAAAGGGGGAAAAAACATACACAGGATCAGATAAAATGTAAAAGGAGCCACACTAACCACCTTTGACCTGACACTGCTTACCATATTCAGACCACTTGTATTTAGTTTCTAAATTTCCTGCCACTTTGCCAGTGTCCCTATTGGAGCTGATGGATGCTTTGAATTCAACATTGTTTTGTGTTTTGGTCTTGCCATCAAACTTGAAGAAACCCCAGTCTGAAAACATAAAACAAATTTGAAGAATAGGCATATCTATTGGAGGTTACATTGCAATAGCCTGGATTAATGTTTAATCAGTCTTGCAATGTTTCTGGCACTAGTACAATGACAAGTGAAACTGAAATGTCAAAGTGCGAGTCTGAAATAATTATATGCATCTTATATTTTACAATTAGGCCTAATGTGTTTTATAACCTGGCTTTCAAAAACCACTCACTATAGCCTTTGCTGAAAACATCTCTTGCAGCTTTTCCCAAGTCAGAATATGATGGAGGGGCCATTGTTGATTATCTGAAAAAAAAAAAAAAATTAAAAAAAAAAATATGCCTCCCAGTTCTATATCATCATTTTCCTTTGTGCTATGTATGGAGCACAGGGCCACCACTGTAGTTGGGTCCCTTGCAGGAAGCCTGCATCAAGCATTTAGGCCTACATGCTCTGCAGCAGTGGTTTCTGTTTTACAAGATTAGGTCACCAGCCCCATGCCAAACCTGTCACCTTGTATGACATCCCTGAGAATGCAGTAGGCCTAACCTATTGATTCTTTGTCTCTTCAGGCTCACCGGGAACTACACGGTCCTACGTCTATTAAGGAAAAAAAAAAAAGCTTTGCTGACATCCACTTAACTTGACCTCTTAGCTGCTTACACAATAGCCTATTTCCAAGTTTACAATAATATGAAAGTCAATTATCTCAAAAGTAAACAATTGTAATAGAAGTACGTTTCTCAAACCATTTTAAAATTAAAGCAACAATATGTGAAAGCAACCTTCCACGATAAAAAATTATATGCCCTTGCCGACAAAATGAAAGCGTATTCCCTGACTTTGACTTTCATCATCCGATATTTCCGCGGTCATGACTTCACCTCATCACCGATTATTTATATGGAATTGAGATAGCCTACGTGTAATAAACGTACTGAAACATGTTCTGCACCCTAAAACTTCTAACTTAATGTTACTTTTTGTTTTCTTCAGGCCTGTTATCATGCATTATGATGCATGAAATGCAAAACTGTTATGTCTTAAATCTTCACGGTATTAATTCACAATTCCAGATGACAGAATTCAATGACCGGCAATTAAATAGTCATGTTACTGAACACTAGACGAACAGAAGATATATACTTTGTTAAATATTTGCTAAGCTATAATATGAATACGACTTAAATATATCAAACACTTTCGAGTAACGTACAAGACGGCTTAGAAAGCGCACTTACATACAACAAGCACGAAGTCGTTTTTAACACAGCGTGCCAGGAACTTATACCTGTACAAGGTCACAGAAGTAAAATGTCGGCATGAGAGCTCGTCGCTAATTATCGAGATTTTATATTTTTGTTTTAAAAAATTATATTTATGTGACTAATGTACATAGAACTATTAAGAAGATGCAAAAATATACAATGTTAAAGTTTAAATAAAATAAGCAGTAACTTCAAAGTTTACGCAGGTTTGCGAATGCCCTTCTTTCGTTTTCGGCAAGTGGTGTAGGAGGGGCAAGTTGCCAAGTTGGTTCTTCACGGGACAGTCACAGTCAGCTCAAAATGTAACCGGATAAATGCATGGTTATCAAATTTTGCTTTGCAAATAAAATGTAAATTATATAGAATCTATGTAGACTTACAAAACAAATGAAAATATTAACAGAATACAGCTGTAAGAAATTTAATAGAGCTCTTACATGGCTTTACGTTATTTAAACAGTATAGACGAGAATAAATTTCTTTTTATTCTTTGGATTTCAACTGCTGTGAAGCTTCTTCGTTCACCCTCACACATCAACTTGAATATGTTCAAAGAAAACAGTGGTCAATCTGAGGCTGTTGACATCTCCGTATAGCTTTTCTAGGAATGACACTGGTGATGGCCATAGGCCCTATGCGGCGCTTTCTCTGTTCCTCATATGTTGGGCACCTTTGAAGTAGATGATCATGTCATTATATCAGTGTCACAGTTACACTCATAAGTAGTTCATATCTTTAAATATTTGAATAGACGGTATCCAAGTGTCTTGTAACCTGTGCGAAGTCTGAAGATTACCACTTTTTTTTTTTAGATTAATGAAAAAAAAAAAGATATCCCGTTCAACCTCTGATGGGTTATAATTAGGATATATATTGTTTTCAATTCCAAATAATATGAACAACCGCCGATATGAGAAAGTGGCATCACATTTGTCAAATCAATGTAAATAGGGACAATCACAATTGTGCCTATACGTTAAATAAAATTTAAAAAAAAAAAAAACCAAGAATAAACTCTGAACAAGAATAATATTAAAATGGAGGGGTGTAAAGGCCTGGTGGTTCTAGTTATATAACGGACTTTAACAGATATTTAATTGACTTTCATCTGTTAAAAGTTATATGCATTGTAAGAACAGCATCAGACCTTCACATTCCCAGCCACTATATATTAACATTTGTTCGTGTTAAATTTTTTTTTTTTTTCGTACGCCCGCTAATACTCGAGGCAAAATCTCAGGTTATTATTAATGTCTAACCTGACATTGATTTTACGTGAGTATCCCTTTTTTTCTTGTACAGAGACAGGTGTCCCTCGCCATTCAGGCAGATACTCGCCGATTTCGGAGGTACCCATTAGAGCTGGGTCGGCTCAGGAGCCGCCAATCCCTGGTCGACGACACTCCTACAAATATTCTCGCCAGGTCTCGAGTTAACCCAGTCCAAATCCCGGTCGACGAAAAATCCTCAAATGCCGTCGCCCGGGTTTGATCCTGGATCACCCGGTCGCCAGAGCGGTGTTGTAACCACTACGCTAGCGCGGCTCTTCGTGTTAAATATTGTTTGACTATCTGCTGAGCTGGTAATACACATAATTTTTATTGTGGCCTGGATGTTGTGCATCCCACTTGAATACTACTTCACCCTCAGATATGTTGTGCAAGGCGACAAATGTGATGTTGTGCACGGCGACAAATGTGATGTTGTGCAAGGCGACAAATGTAATGTTGTGCATGCAGCTGGCAACCTCATCATGCAAAATACATTGCCACAGAAACCACCATTACAAGAGCATGAGGGATGCTTGGTGTATGCTTCATGCAAGGCGACCACATGTATTGGTCATGAGCGCAAAGGAAAATGGTGGTGCCGATTGCGCTCTTGATAGGTTCAGCAGACTCAAATAGGTCAAGGGTGAAAGGTCAACAAAGAGAGCTCAAACGGCCTCGAGGTTTGGTGTTGGGCTAGATCCGCAACCCTAGCCACGAAAGTTAGTTTGTTTTGTTTTTTAAGGACTATCTTCATTGCGCACGGACAACACCATCAGTGCTCCGATCTCCTCCCTTAGATCACACAAAGAGGATCTCAGCACAGTGCACGAACTCCGTAGCACCGGTGAGAATCCCAATGTGTGTATATGGGAATCACACATTCGATAAATATATATGGAGGGTAGGTTTCTAATTTTTTAATTTAGCCAGGGCAGCGGCCTTGTGGCCTACTCTGTACGATTTCCAGCTGCAGTGGGATTTTTAACGTGCGCAGCTTGGACATGGAACCTCCTATTTTGTCACCCTTAAATCAGAATCTTCAACTCAAATGTCAAGTCACTCCTATTGTATGGCTCTGAGACATGGAGAGCAACAAAAACAACAACTAAAAAGTTACAGACTTTTATAAACGTGTGCTAGTGTAGAATAGAAGGACTGAAATGGTATGACAAAGTCACAAATGTGGAATTGGTGACAAGAACCAGACAAGTGCCAGTGGAACCAGAGCTCTCTAGAAGACGCTGGCGATGGATAGAACACACATTGAGAAAACATGTTGATAGCATTACAAGGCAGTCCTTGTTCTGGAATCCACAGGGAAAGAGAGGCAGAGGTAGACCAAAAACACTACAATCTACAATCTTTTCCTGATGTGCTCACGGATATTCCTGGGCGTTCAAATATAATTAAACATGATATTCTCCTTACTAATTTCAGACCAATCAAGCTTAAACTTTATCCCATCCCTGTGCATTTTCAATCACATGCACAAAAAGAAATAGAGGATATGATAAAATTAAACATAATTTATCCATCTCAATCTCCATACAGTTTTCCTATGGTTTTGATTAGAAAGGAAGACAAATCCATTCGGATTTGCATTGATTTCAGGCGTTTGAATGCTTTAACAATCTCGGACGCCGAGCCTCTACCTTTGTTAGATTCTTTGTTGGATAGACTATCTACAGCAACCTTTTTCAGTAAATTTTACTTATCCAAAGGATATTGGCAAGTCCCTCTGTCGGACAGAGCCAAACCTTATACAGCTTTCGCTACACCTTTGGGATTGTTCCAATTTGATTTTATGTCTTTTGGTCTCGTCAACGCTCCTGCGACTTTTGTTCGTATGATGAGAAAAATTTTCTCTAGTCGTGATGACATCATCACTTACATTGGTGATATTTGCCTTTTCCATGAAACTTGGGAAGAAAATGTTCTTGGAATTCAGTCTTTATTGACTACTCTTCATCTCCATCATCTTACTGCGAGACCTTCTAAAACTCAAATAGGATTCACTGAAATTTCTTTTCTTGGTCATAAAGTGGGAGGTGGTTTTCTTAAGCCTGAGAATTCTACTATCTCCAGGATCTTGAATCTAGAAATTCCTAAGACAAAAAAAAAAAAAAAAAAAAGACAAAAAAAAAAAAAAAAAAAAAAGGTTCGCAGTCTTTTAGATCTTGTCGGATTCTACAGAAATTTCTTACCTAATGTTTCAGAAATTGCTTCAGTTCTGTCTTCGTTATTAAGAAAGAACTCTCCAAATAAGATTGTTTGGACTCATTCATGCAATGATTCATTAAATTTATTAACATCTCAATTTTTTAAATCAATTCTAATATTGCCTGATACTAGACTTCCTTTCACCCTTAGGGTCGACGCCTCTGGTTCGGGAATCGGTGGTACGCTTTTGCAGGAATTCGATGATTGTCTTCATCCAATTATGTTTGTCAGTCGTAAATTAACACCAACAGAAAACAAATACCCTCTCGTCGAGCGGGAATTACTCGCAGTGGTGTATTGTTTTGCAAAATTGCAACGCTATCTTCTTGGCACGAAATTCGTCTTGGAGACTGACCAAGGGGCATTTTTGTATCTTAAGACTGCGAAATTTCGTAATGAGAAAGCAGCCAGAGCAGCATTCGCGCTCCAGCCTTATGAATACGAAATTCGTGCCATCAAAGGCAGTCAGAACGTCGTTGCGGATGTGTTATCACGGTGTGTGAAAGACCCACTGTCAGCTAACAACACTGCAAATGCAAGTCTGATGTGAAGTTACAGCAAACCTATCAACTTACTTCTCCGCAAGTTGACCAATAAAGTGTACCATATATATATATATATATATATATATATATATATATATATATATATATATATATATATATATATATATATATATATATATATATATATATATATATATATATATATATATATATATATATATATAATTTGCTGACGATGCTTATTCTTGCATTAATCTAATGACATGACTGCTACGTAAAGAGGATATATAAACGTACCCTGTGATGAACACAGACTAAAATCTATAACATTGTTTCATCAAAAAGTGAAGACATCGCTCAGTAACTCTCTTGACAGTGCTTACTTCTTCTTCTTCTTCTTGCGATCGCATCTTTGATGATTACACCGTCAGACGAGTTCTCATGATGAATTCGACTGTTGTTTGAAGTTCCTCTTTAACTCCATATAGCTTTGAGTTTAGTGTTGAGTCATTGGGCCAGTATATCTTTCTTAACTGGTCATACAGAGGACAGTCCTGTAGAACATGCTCAGCAGTTTGTTCGTTTAATCCACATGTGCACAGTGGTGAAGCAGACAATCGTAGCTTGTGCATGTGTTTATTCAGTTTGTTATGCCCTGTCCTGAGTCGAAAAATAGTTATCTGTCCCTGCCGGTCAAGGGTGTGATAGTCGTCTTTGGGTTGGTTCTGTTCTCTTCTGATAGTCTGGATAGCTCTCTTTTTCTCAAAGTATGTGACTTCATTATCTTCTTGTTCACATTCTCCTCCCTTTTTTGCAAGTTTATCTGCCTTTTCATTTCCGGGTACACCACAATGAGATGGTACCCACTGAAGTATGGTTCTCTTTTTGGCAGCTACCTTGTTTAGTTCATTTCTCAGATGCGGGAGTTTACCACCCTTGAGAGCTTGCAGGACAGACAGTGCATCTGTGAGGATGACTACCTGGTGGCAGTCAGAGTTGGTGTTATAAATCATATTTGCAGCTTGCTCTAGAGCTTGAACCTCAGCTGTATAGTTGGAACAGAATTTACCAGTGGGAATGTGCCTAGTCTCATAGTGGTTGTCAGGATATGAGATAAAGATACTGGCACCTCCATTCCTAACAGCATTAGTTGCTGATCCATCTGTATAGGCATGTATCCATGATTGATCGGGATAGCTTTCTTGGATCATACTCAATGTAGCAGTTCGTTTTTGCAGATCATTATACTCACATCCACTTGTGAGACCACTGACTGATGTATTAATTTGGAGGGCACTGCTGGCCTGCTCCCATGGTACAGGGTATAGGGTGGGCTTCAGTGGTGTTGTCTTCATGGATAGGTCTTCTTGATGCTGTCTTATAAGTCTTTTCCCCCGATGCACAAAGCTGCTACGCTTTAGACGTCCTAATGCCAGATCATCTAGTCTTGCCTTCATTGGGTGCATTGGCATACTGTTGTACTTTTCCATCTGGATCATGGTTTTTGTGTCTCTTCTATGGGACAATGTCTGTAATCCAGCAACCTTCTGCATCTCTGTTATTGGTGTAGTTTTCATGGCTCCTGTAATGAGTCTGAGAGCTTGATTTTGCACCTTGTCCAAAGACTGCAGATGTGAGTTAGCAGCTGATGACCATGCTGCTGAGCTAAACTCTAAGTGTGGTCTTATTACTCCATTATAAATCTTCTTTAGATTTTGTTCATTTGCTCCCCAGTTGGTACCTGCTAATTTTCTGAGTATGCCTAGTCGTCTTCGGGCCTTTCCTTCTGCATTTTCAATATGCTTATTCCATGTAAGCCTTTGGTCAAATGTCACCCCAAGATAGGTGGGGTAGCTTTCTTCCTTGATCACGGTTGTCCCTAGGTGTATGTTAGCTGATTTGTCCTTGGGGGCGAGGGAGAACAGTGTTGTGGAGGTTTTGTCTGTGTTTATTGTGATAAGCCTTCTTCTTCTTCTTCTTCTTGCGATCGCATCTTTGATGATTACACCGTCAGACGAGTTCTCATGATGAATTCGACTGTTGTTTGAAGTTCCTCTTTAACTCCATATAGCTTTGAGTTTAGTGTTGAGTCATTCGGCCAGTATATCTTTCTTAACTGGTCATACAGAGGACAGTCCTGTAGAACATGCTCAGCAGTTTGTTCGTTTAATCCACATGTGCACAGTGGTGAAGCAGACAATCGTAGCTTGTGCATGTGTTTATTCAGTTTGTTATGCCCTGTCCTGAGTCGAAAAAAAATAGTTATCTGTCCCTGCCGGTCGAGAGTGTGATAGTCGTCTTTGGGTTGGTTCTGTTCTCTTCTGATAGTCTGGATAGCTCTCTTTTTCTCAAAGTATGTGACTTCATTATCTTCTTGTTCACATTCTCCTCCTTTTTTGCAAGTTTATCTGCCTTTTCATTTCCGGGTACACCACAATGAGATGGTACCCACTGAAGTATGGTTCTCTTTTTGGCAGCTACCTTGTTTAGTTCATTTCTCAGATGCGGGAGTTTACCACCCTTGAGAGCTTGTAGGACAGACAGTGCATCTGTGAGGATGACTACCTGGTGGCAGTCAGAGTTGGTGTTATAAATCATATTTGCAGCTTGCTGTAGAGCTTGAACCTCAGCTGTATAGTTGGAACAGAATTTACCAGTGGGAATGTGCCTAGTCTCATAGTGGTTGTCAGGATATGAGATAAAGATACCGGCACCTCCATTCCTAACAGCATTAGTTGCTGACCCATCTGTATAGGCATGTATCCATGATTGATCGGGATAGCTTTCTTGGATCATACTCAATGTAGCAGTTCGTTTTTGCAGATCATTATACTCACATCCACTTGTGAGACCACTGACTGATGTATTAATTTGGGGGGCACTGCTGGCCTGCTCCCATGGTACAGGGTATAGGGTGGGCTTCAGTGGTGTTGTCTTCATGGATAGGTCTTCTTGATGCTGTCTTATAAGTCTTTTCCCCCGATGCACAAAGCTGCTACGCTTTAGACGTCCCAATGCCAGATCATCTAGTCTTGCCTTCATTGGGTGCATTGGCATACTGTTGTACTTTTCCATCTGGATCAGGGTTTTTGTGTCTCTTCTATGGGACAATGTCTGTAATCCAGCAACCTTCTGCATTCTCTGTTATTGGTGTAGTTTTCATGGCTCCTGTAATGAGCCTGAGAGCTTGATTTTGCACCTTGTCCAAAGACTGCAGATGTGAGTTAGCAGCTGATGACCATGCTGCTGAGCTAAACTCTAAGTGTGGTCTTATTACTCCATTATAAATCTTCTTTAGATTTCGTTCATTTGCTCCCCAGTTGGTACCTGCTAATTTTCTGAGTATGCCTAGTCGTCTTCGGGCCTTTCCTTCAGCGTTTTCAATATGCTTATTCCATGTAAGCCTTTGGTCAAATGTCACCCCAAGATAGGTGGGGTAGCTTTCTTCCTTGATCACGGTTGTCCCTAGGTGTATGTTAGCTGATTTGTCCTTGGGGGCGAGGGAGAACAGTGTTGTGGAGGTTTTGTCTGTGTTTATTGTGATAAGCCATTTCTCTTGCCCATGACACTAGCATGTCTGCTGCCCGCTGCATTCTATAATTTGCTGTGGTGACATTTTCATCAGCACACCAGAGTACTAGGTCATCTGCATATAAGGCAGCTTTAACTCCTGCAGGGAGATCTTTCACCAGGTCATTGATGTAAACAAGGAAGAGTGTTGGGGAAATTACTCCTCCTTGAGGTACCCCCTGATCAACACTTTTCTGCTCTGCAGACCGTCAAGAGTGACTCTAGTTCTCCTGTTATGCAAGTATGACTGGATCCATTTCATCATGTTGCCTTGGATTCCACTTCTCCTAAGTTTTGCAATGAGGCCATCTTTCCACACCTTGTCAAAGGCCTGCTTGAAGTCGACCCAGATCGTTAGGACCTTTTTCTTCTCATGGAAGGCATCTTCTATTGCTTGAGACAAGTAAGTAACTTGGTCTTCTATACTGTAGCATTCTCTAAATCCTGTGGTTGACTATTCGCTCATAGTCTTCCCAACACAGCTTGTGAGACTGATTGGCCGGTAACTTGCAGCCTCGGTCTTACATTTCCCTTTCTTTAGTATGGGTATTGTGATGGCTTCTCTCCATACTTGGGGTACCGTTCCTTTCAACCAGCTGTGGTTGAATATCTCAAGCAGTTTTGTCTTTGCTGCTGAGCTCAGATTTACTAGCATTTCGTTGCTGATTTTGTCTGGGCCGGGTGACTTTTGAAACTAAGCTTGGAAATAGCCTTCTGTAGTTCTCCTAGTGTGATGGGTTCCCTCATTGGGGCAGGAGTATCTGTCTGTCCCATGGTTGCCAGTATTTCTTTTCTTATCTCTCTCTGATGATCTATGTTAATGGGTAAGTTGCTTTCTGAACTGTCTCTTTTAGTAAACAAGTCTGCAGCTTGTTTTCTTCTGAAAAGTTTGCCACCTTCATCCAATGTGATAGTCTGCCTAGGTGAGGAACGCTCTTCATTTAGAGACTTGACTAATCTCCAAAGTTTCCTGCCGTCTTTCTCAAGGTTCAGCGATGCCGTTTTAGTTCTCCAGCTTTTCCGTTTTTCTTCTAGCTTTGTTCTCTGAAACTCTGCTACAGCCTTTTTCCATTTGTTGTGAGTTTCAAGTGAAGGCTGAGACTCTGCGTCCTTTCTAGCCCTGTCCATAGCTTCCTGACGTTCTTGGAGTGTGCTGGACCAGTATGGTATGTAGTTACGCCGGCATCCTTTGGGAATGGTTTCTTTTGCAGCTTGTAGTAGGCATCTTTGAAGTCTTTTACCACTTCATTAATGTCTCTGTTCTGTACCTTGAGGGTAGACAGCAGCGTGTTCACCTGATGCCTGAATAAACCCCAGTTGGCTTTTTTGTAGTTCCATCTTGTAATGGCTGTTCCTGTACTGAGAGTTGCACTCTGGACAGTAAGAAAGATTGGGCGATGGTCGCTTCCCCCTAGTTGGTCTCCTACTTCTCTACTAATAGATCCAGCTACATCTAGGTGGAGAAGGCAAGATCTGGTGTTTGAAGTTGTGTGCCATCCTCTGGAGTAGAAGGTAGGAGTATCTGTGGCATTATTGACTAGGATTAGGGAGTGATCATCTTGCCAAGTTTCAACCTCTTCACCTCTGTGATCCAGATGATTATAGCCCCAGCTCTGGGAGTGGCTATTAAAGTCTCCAACTGCTATAAAGTTGGTGGCTGGTACCTGTATAGAGCTGAGACTCAGGGGTTTGTTGTTCGGACAGTAATAGTTCAGGAGTTCTATTTCCATCTTGTCTACCTTTATCTGCAACAGCTGATATTCTGCTCCATCCATGAAGGTTTTCCTTTCGTGTGCAGGAATGTTATTCCTTACAAGAGTAAGTACTCCTCCTTTTCGTCTATCTTTTCTGTCGGATCTGAAGCATTGATATCCCCTTATTTTAAAGGTTTGATCTGCTTTCAAGTGAGTCTCTTGGATACAGCAAACACTGACTTGCTTCTCATACAAGATGTTTTCCAGCTCTGTCTTTTTGCTGTATCCAGCCTGCTTGCTGTTCACTCCCTCTGCATTGCAGTGCATCATGACAAGTGGCACTCTGGGTTTCTCTTTTTCTGTTTTGTTTTGGTCAGTAGTTCTCCTCTGCCGTCTGCTGACTCCACAAGACGGTCTAGAGGGTCCTCCAGTAGCTGAGGGTGGGCTCTGTCGAGGCTCAGAGCCCGGCACTGCACCTGCCTGGTGGAGCTCCACAGGGCGAGCACCAGTACGAGATTTATTTGACGGTGTACTCTCCATAGAAAAAAAAAAGCGAGTTGCGTGATACTGTGGTTTCCGGTGCGCCTTCTGGCCCAGTATCTACGACTTTAGCAACTGTTCAACGGGAGAGTGGGCTCATCCCTAATCTGTTTATGTTCCCAGTAGTAGACTATTCGCAAGCAGCCTGGGGGTGTCACTGCTCTGCGCGGACCTTGTTTACCGAGGCGGCGTCCGAGCTCGTAGGTGAAAATATGGTTGCGTTATCTTCAAAATAGCCCTGTCTTTCCCCATGGCTTTTCTGCCATCCTGCAACTTTGAGTTAGGGAGTTCTGAGCTCCAGTCTCTTTCCCAGGCATTTTATCCTGGCCTGGCACGCATACAGAGGACCCCACTTCTGGTTCTAAGTTAGCAGTTGGGGATAGGTGGGGTAGCACACTGTGCATTCCCCGTCATCCAGGGGGCTCTCCAACTATGCAGAGCTTGCACAATGCTGTGCTCTGGTTCTGGGCTCTCCCAAGGAATCCTCACGTCCTGCACAGAGCCACTTCCAGATACCCACCACCTGCCAACCCTCCATTGTAGAAATCTCCTGCATGCGGCCATCCAGTCAAGAGCCAGTATTAAGTCTGGTGCCCAAGTGATCCCCCCAAGCTCAGTGTGCAATGCTGGGTTCTCATCATGCTGCAACACAGGGGGGATTGTGATGCTCAGCCATCTCTCTCAACTCTGCACCGATAAGTGACATCGGGGACTTAACTGTGCCTCAGTACTGGGAGGCCCCGTTTCCGGGTACACCACACACAGCCAATTGAGGCAATGGTCGCCGTGGGCGTGTCTTCAGTGGGGAAGTTGTGGAGTCTTCCTGTCCATGTTCTTGCACATCCTAACACTGCCCGCAAGACATCGGAGGTTTGGAGAGTGGCCTTCTCTGCTTTTTTGAGCCGTGGTGGGCTCCCCGGGCAAGTCTCGATGGGGATCGGGACGTGTCCACGCGCCAGTGGGCCCAGCATCGGCCGCATCTGATGGAGGACTTGCTCTGCCAGGTTTGAGTTAGTAAATTCCAACTTTGTCATCTTCATGGCATTGTGATGCTGGGGTGCCTGTGGATTTCCTACCGCCCCGGGTAGAAGCCAGAAGTGTACTGTGCCAGCTCTGGGGGAGATAAAGGGGGTGTTTCTGCATCTCCTTGTGATACGTAGCCAAGGTAGGGCTCACAGTGCTCTTTCCCCGCCACCAAATTGCCTGCTGGTTACGCCGAGTTCTCCGAGGCTCTAGGCATGTGACCAAGAGTTGAAGGCAATAGGATCGTCACGTCCTGAGTCTCTGTGCCTGTACGATGGGTTCCGATCTTCAGGGAGCAGTCCACACTCGTTCCCACTCCCAAGACTTGTTCAGTATCCATCTGGCTCCTTCCCACCCACAGAGGGTGTGTACGGTGTAGTGCACCGGTTTTATTATCGAGGTTTGCTCCTCTAGATCCGTTGTGTTTAGCCTGAGGATTCGCACCCTCAGTTACCAGGACTACCTCGAGGAGGGTGTGGCTCTTCACCACGCACAACGATCTTGGGGTATGAGAGGTTTTGCTAGGCCAAGAGACTAACACCGCAATGGTCGCTCCTTTCATGAACAAGAATTCACTAGGCCTAGGGTGAAGCAAGGGGGGAAACCCACTACCCACAACACCAGCACATCATACCCCCTGTCTGTAAGACTTTGCCCCACAGTGCTTACATTTATTGACCATGATCACTCAGCACATGATGATGATGAATCCTAAGATCGTCAATTTCAAGATATAACTCTTTTTACTCAGCGAATCACATGGATGTCTTGAACCTTATTGACTGTTCCCATACACGGTTTATGTGCATAAAACACGCATTAATTGATGGACTGAGAATAATGTGACATGTGAGTCGTTTGAATGCGAAGATTGATTTATTCCAGTTTCTGAACAGTGTATGAAAGTTAAGAGACTTAACTCATCAATGCCTCTCATGGACAAAGGGACATAACTAAATAAATCCTAACGTGCGATAATTTACTGTATCAGGTTGGACATTGAACAGTGGTGCTTAATTTGAATCCATAAAGGAACCTACACAATAATATTGAGGATAATTATGGACATGAACTTTGTGCGCGATTATAAATATTTTCGCTGGACTTTAGTTGGGTATTATTCCACTAGTACGGCTGACAGTATAACATTGTTGCTTTAAATACGATGCTTTAATTAGCTGTTGATTAGTTTTAATTAGCTTGATGAGATTCTGTGATTGACATAAGTCATTACTACACTCACACTAATTATATAATTGAACATTTTAATGGTTCTCACAACAAGTTTGCAATCTATACCATACATCAGCGTATTCTTACCTGATTGGACACACAACTTCGTCATGAAAGGAATTAATTTTTTGTTTAATTGACACCATAGTATACTTTTTATTACAAGTACTCAAGATGTACACATGACTTTAATCTTTTTGCGCATGATGATGCGTTCATTCACATTAGTAATATGATTGTCTGCCTAATTTAATCTATTTACGCTGTTAAAAATGTGTATGTTCAATAATACTTTGCATTATTGCTGTTGATCAATAAGTTAACTATTTGACGACTGAAACTGGACTTGACGGATAGGTGTTATTGGACGGTGTGAGGTATGGGAGTGCATGTATTGCTACCATCATTTTTTATTGTGTTGGGAACTCTTAGTTATGGCGACCTCACATTGCTGTTAAAAGGAATTTGTCCGTGAGTAGACATTGGCTTTGGTCCTAAAAACCATGGTCCACACTTTTAGTGTTAAATTGCCTACCTTATGGCAAAAACCTGGGTGCTATTCTAGTTCTTACTTACAGTGAAATTTGATGTTACCATATTTCACTCTGGTGATGTTATACTCACACCATGGAAATAATGAAAACTTTGTTTTCATTATTCTTTGGGGGGGGAAAGCGATGTTATGATTAAAATTCATAACGATTATGTAGGTATTATAGTTAGCTCTACAGGGCTCCTTTTCTGATAATTTTATACGGACACAGTGTTTTTCCTGCATCATTCCATCACTAGGGCACCAAGATACTTTGGTGAGGTGTCCCTAGTCTATTCTAGTCAGGAATCATATATAGTTACGAAGATGTCAAGTGTACGATGAGAATAAAGACTATGATTGCCATTGACCAACGTTTGATAGTGAACGGACTGGACGAATGCCTATTATTGCATTTGCCATTGGGCCTATATTCAGTGTCATGGAGCTTTGTTTCCAGTACAATAAACTGTGTATCGTAAATTGTGAAGGAGGTGTTGTCAGCTCACTGAAGTTATGCTGATTCGTGTTGTTGGACTACCCCTAGTGTGTACTTTGGCCACGGGGACCTTCTCCGAACTTTATATATATATATTACGGCACGCATCAAGGAGCAGCGTTCTGTTATCAGTTTTTTGAGCAGCGAAGGGGTGAAACCTATAGAAATTCATCGGCGAATGAAGGTCCAGTACGGTGATGCTTGCCTGTCACTCCAGCAAGTGTACTAGTGGAGTAGGAAATTCCGAAACGGTGTGATTTCTGTAATAGACTGTTCTCGACCGGGTCAGGCACACCGAGTAATGACCCCAGAGTCAATTGCAGCAGTTGAACGCTGAATTTCTATAGGTTTCACCCCGTCTCTCCAGCTTGGCTTACATTTAAAGGATCGTCACAAAGGGTCCCAAGTTAGGAGTAAAAAGCGCGTGGCATACTGTGTATTCCCCGCCATCCAAGGGGGCTCTCAAACTATGCAGAGCTAAACTGTGCTCTGGTTCTAGGCTCTCCCATGGAATTGTCACGTCCTGCACATAGCCACTTCTCAGCTCCCCCTACCTATCACTAGGTCCACAGTGAGATCCTTCTGCATGCAGTCAACCAAATCAAAGCCAAAGAAATACGCCTGGGGTTCAAGTGACTTCTCCAAGCTTAGTGTGCAATGCTGGGCTCTCAACAAGTTTCACCACAGAGGGAATCCGTGGAATTTGTGTGGATGATTTCAAGAGTCAATGAGGATGTAATTAGCCTCACAGACAGAGGTTCACTTCCACATCTGTATACTATAGCACTGTGCATAGCTGGTAGTCATATAATGATGACTCCAGATATGCAGCTTAGGGCCTCACAGTATGAAAGGGCCTCTTTAACAGTGGTATAGCGAGGTGGGTGACTCATTTGACTCTCTGGGAACAAATCTGAAGTGTTTTTTTTTTTAAATAATAAATGCAAAGAAACTGAAAAATTAAAGACATACCGGTATTCAGCTTTGAAAGATCTAATGGAGCAACCTTTTTCTTTTTTTAATAAAGTATCCCGTTCAACCCTTGATGGGTTATAATTAGGACATATGGTGTACTAATTCAAGAAAACAAAGTCAGATTTCCAATAACCAAATATAGTTCCTTCTTTCCCCCCCCTCCCCCCCTTCCTCCAGTCAGTAAATCAAAATTAAATTTTTGTGAATGTTTTTGTGTGTGACCTCCACTTTCCAAGAAACAAACAAACAATTTAAAAAAAAAATGAATAATAATAATTTAAAAAAAAATGAAGTCTCTCATAAATACCCTGTTGTTAACAAGGTGAAAAGGGGTGCGAAAGCCCGAGGGTGTCCGAGATTACACCAAATCCACCACCATTCCGCCTACCTCGCATGGATTTGTTATGCATCTTGGCGGCATTCTTGCCAAGTTCAGTTGTTACACGGCCTTATTTTGTTACCAGTTGCCAAATAGGGTCTCCACAGCTTCCTATAGTTTAGGGCCTCACTCACTCAATACCCCTTAGCTCCCCGAGGAGCATAGGCCTTAAACAAACACACGCCAAGTCTTCATGTCCTGTGCCTTCCGCTCACGTTCTTTCCACGTTTTCCTCATCATTTTCACCTATGTATTCAGTTCTCTTCTCCGTGTGTTTTTTGGTCTACCTCTGCCTCTCTTTCCCTGTTGATTCCAGAACAAGGACTGCCTTGCAATGCTATCAACAGGTCTCCTCAACGTGTGTCCTATCCATCGCCAGCGTCTTCTTCTCAACTCTTGTTCCACTGGCACTTGTCTGGTTCTTGTCATCAATTCCACATTTGTGACTTTGTCATACCATTTCAGTCCTTCTGTTCTACGCACGCACCCGTTTATAAAAGTCTGTAGCTTTTTGGTTGTTGTTTTTGTTGCTCTCCATGCCTCAGAGCCATACAGTAGGACTGACTTGACATTTGAGTTGAAGATTCTTAATTTCGTGTTGGACTTGATTTCTCTTGTTCTCCATATGTTTCCCAATGCAATGAAAGCTCCTCTTCCTTTTTGTATTCTTATTTTGATATCATTGTCTGTCCCTCCAACTCTGTCTATATTTCTGCCAAGATATGTGTACGATTCTACATCCTTTAGTGGTGTTTCTTCAAGCTTAACCTTGTTATCATTTCTTGCATTTATTCTCATAATCTTTGTCTTTTCCCTGTATATTTTCAGGCCTGCTTGTTGTGACCTCTCATCAATGATTTTCATTTTCTCTTGCATCTGATTATAATTATGGTTATGGGACAGAAGAGCCAAGTCATCTGCAAAATCCAGATCATCAAGCTGTTTAGTCAGATTCCATTTCTGTTGTGTGATGTCGATATTTTCATAACCCAATCTATTGCTAGTAAGAAAAGAAATGGAGACAAGAGGCAGGGCCGGCTCTACCGACGGTGTAACACGTGCATTTGCACGGGGCGGCAAGCTTTGGGGGGGGCGGCAAAAAATCTTTTTACTTATTTTTACAATCCCGCCAAAATATTCCGCCTGGGAGCCGCGCTGGTGTAATGGTTACCCCACTGCGCTAGCGATCAGGTGTTCAAGGTTCAAGCCCGGGCGCGGGCATTTGTAGGAGTGTCATCGCCGGGATTTTGACTGAATAACCTGAACGGCTCCTGAAATAAACCCTCAGTGGATGGTGTCACGGAGTGTTCGAAGGTTTCGTCTAGATTATTTTCGTCTGTTCTTTAGCTGTTTTTCAAGTCTTCGCTAATAGTTCTGCCATACGATCCTAATGCTATCTTCTCCTACAAAGGCACTAAAAGGCATTTCTTTAGGGACGTCAGTACAATTTATTCGCTTCGTCGAAACCACAGTGGTTCCCAGACGATTATATTTCCGTTCAGTGGTCAACTGAAGACCGCCACGATAAATCTTCCAGCATGGCTGAACGAGAGACGGGAATTAATTAACTTGGCGTGGGAATCAGGAATTTATTTTTTTATCGACCGTTCTATGTTGGCGGCTGGAATGTTTCAGTTGTTTTCGAGTGTGCCTTCAAGGAAGTTGATGTTGCTCAGTGTTAGTGTGCTACGTGTTACAGTGATAAATAAGTTTTTTAAACGTTTTATGGAAATTAGTACAGTGCTTCAGCCTCCATTCATTACTAAATAATACATGTTATTGTAGGGTTTATTAAAACAGTTTTAATATTCAAATAGATATAATGTCCGATAAAAGAAAAAAAACTATCAGGTGCCGAATATCGGAAACGGAAACTGGAAAAAAGAACGCGATATTCAAAAACATATATAAATATTTATAACATTACTATTCAAAAACATAGCGGCGCTTTACATAAATATCTAAAAACTGAAACAGCTGATGTAGGACAGAAGAAAAATAAGCAAATGCACCGAAACAAAGCGATTCTGAGATCATGGCAAGTACTTCTAACTCGGACCCCAGTAACGTAGATATTACTAACAATGTCGAAAATGAGACTGATTTGACCGTTTCCAATTCCAGAGATTTAAGTGATGAACTTGAGAGGTACACTGATCCGGCAAGATGGAATCCTTCTTTAAGCGATACCGAAAGACTGGAAATCGTAAAAAAAGGCCTGCCAGAGAGACCAAAAAATGAGTTCGTTTTTCCGCGCAGCTCTAATGGTCGGAATTTTCACTAAATTTTTACACTAGGGAGCTAAGCAGTGGAGAACATGTTAATCGATCATGGTTAGTGTATTCAAAAGAAAAAGATTCTGTATTTTGTTTCTGCTGTAAGTTGTTTTCCTGTAATAAAATGTCACTCACAACTGATGGCTATATTGACTGGGGTCATTTTTTTGTGTATCTCAATGAACACGAAAAATCTAAAAACCACTTGGAGTCCCATACAAAGTGGATTGAATTATTGTCCAGACTTAAATCAGTACAGACAATTGATTCAATGCAACAAAAGTTATTAAATTCAGAAGTTCGACACTGGAGGAGCATAATAGAACGCCTAATTGCTATTGTCCAGTTCTTGAGCCAACAATGCTTGCCATTTCGTGGAACATCTGATAAATTATATGACCCTAACAATGGACATTTTTTAAACCTTGTTGAACTGATTGCCAGATCGACCCAACATTGCCTTGGGGAAAACATTCAAAATGAATTGATTGCTCTTCTCTCTGGAACCATAAAAAAAGAAATAATTTATATGGTGGAGAAAGCTAAATATTATAGCATAGTTGCAGACTGTATTCCCGATGTAAGTCACATTGAACAATTAACACTAATTGTAAGATTTGTTAATACGAATCAGATGATATCAACATTCATGAGCATTTTCTTTGTTTCATTGCTGTAGAAGCCACTACAGGCTCAGCGTTAACCGAATGCATTCTAAGAAAATTGTCAGACATGGATATTCTAATCGCAAACATGCGTGGCCAGGGGTATGACAATGGATCAAATATGAAAGGAAAACATTCAGGAGTTCAACAACGTATTAGGGACTTGAACCCGAGAGCTTTTTATATCCCCTGCTGTTCTCATTCTCTCAACTTGGTGGTCAATGATGCCGCGATGTCATCTAAAGAAGGGGTTTTATTTTTTGAAACGGTTCAGAAATTGTATGTGTTTTTCTCGGCGTCAACACTGCATTGGGGAATCCTTAAGAAACATATTACAACTCTAACGCCCAAGCCACTAAGTGCAACTCGCTGGGAATCTAGAATCGAGGCCATTCGTCCTTTAAGATATTATATTGAGGAATTTTATGATGCATTAATAGAAATTGCTGATGACGAGTCAGTGGACAAAATGGCGAGACATGAAGCTGAAATCCTTGCCCTAAAACTCGGAGATTTTAAATTTTTATTTTGTCTGGTTATGTGGCACTATGTTTTAAACGAAATTAATGTTGCTAGTAAACTGTTGCAAAGCATAAAAATGGAATTGACTAGTGCCAAAACAACTTTGAGAAATGTTCTCCAAAACCTTAAGAATCTCAGAAATGATGAATCATTTTCAAAATTTTCTTGTTGATGCTACAACATTAGCTGAGAAAGTTGAAGCTGATCCTGATTTGATACCAACGTTTGAATGTACTAGAGTGCATCGGCAGAAAAAGCAACACAACAATGAAGGAAGAGATAAACCTATTTTTGGATCCCAAAACTAAATTCAAAATTGAATTTTTCTTTTTTATTATTGATGTTGCAGCTAATTCTATTGAAGAAAGGTTCGAGCAATTGGAACATCACATTTCACATTTTTCCTTTTTATATAACATCCTTAAATTGAAATCTGAGACGACATATGAGCTCTTAAACAAATGTAAAAACCTAGAAGGCGTTTTAACACATCAAGAAAATAGAGACATTGATGCCATTGAGCTATATGATGAACTGAAAGTAATATCCAAATTAGTACCAGAAAATACACCGCCAATTGAAGTTCTTCGTTATATTATTGAAAATAAAATTGCTCATAATGTCGCTATAGCCTTAAGAATATTACCAACTTTGCCTGTAACGGTAGCAAGTGGTGAGCGTAGTTTTTCAAAACTGAAGCTTATTAAAACTTACGAGTATTTACGCTCAACAATGGCCGAAACTAGATTGGAAGGACTTGCCATGATTTCAATTGAACATGAAATCGGTCAAAAATTAGACTACGCAGACCTTATTTCTGCTTTTGCAAATATGAAAGCAAGAAAAGTGTCCTTGTAAGCAGTACATACTTCAAACAATATAAATTCAAATAATGTGAAAATAGTGCTAAAAACTATAACATGTACATACTATAGGTAAGTGTTTGTGACTCAACAGTTCATCGTTCCACATAAGAAGAGCATCCCCTATATGTAAGTAATGTAACTACATTTATTTCATATAATTGTCTCTAATAAAGTCAATGGTTTATTTTATGACTATACAGTATTTTCATCAATTTATCAAAACATTATTATTAATGGTACTATTTAAAGTTAGGCTAATGGTAATGAAATTAATGTTAACATAATGGTTTTAAAAATTTCATACGTTATAATTTGAGGTTGGGCTGGGGCGGCAAGGTATGGTATTGCGCGGGGCGGCAAAATTCCTAGGGCCGGCCCTGACAAGAGGCATCCCTGTCTCACTCCTATTCTAATCCTAAACGGTTCTGTAAGTTGTTCTTCATGAAGAACTCTGCATGTCATGTCTTCATAGGTCTTCCTTATTAGGTTAATGATCTTCATGCGAACTCCATAATGCCTCATTAATTTCCAAAGTGATTCTCTGTCTACACTGTCAAATACCTTTTCATAGTCCACGAATCCGATGTATAGCGGTGAATTCCATTCCAGACTTTGTTCAACTATTATTCTCAATGTGGCTATCTGGTCTGTACAGGATCTGTTTTGTCGAAAACCTGCTTGTTCATCTCTCAGTTGCTTGTCTATGGACTCTTTTAATCTCTCAAGGATGATTCTGTTTAATAATTTTCCTGGCACTGATAGTAACATTATTCGTTTATAATTTGTGCACTCTTGTAAATTTCCCTTCTTAGGCAACTTGGCCAGATAAACGTCCTTCCATTCTGCTGGTATTTCCTCTCTCTCCCAGGCTTCCGTTTTGATGGTCTCTGCTGGAATTCCATCTGGACCAGCTGCTGTTCCATCTTTCAGAAGCTTTATGGCTTTCTTTATTTCGTCTCTACTTGGTCGTTCACAGCTTATTAGTAGCTCCTCCTGCTGGCTGGATGTCTGGGGGATTAGTTGGAGCTGGTCTATTGAGTTCCTCAAAATTTTCTGTCCATCTCTTCATTTGTTCTTGTATATTACTTAGCAATTTTCCATTCTTATCTTTTATGAGGCCATTTGTTTGCTTGTATTTCCCTGTTAGCTTCTTTGTGTTGTTGTACAGGTCCCTCATATTTCCTTTGGCTGCAGCTTCCTCTGCTTCCCTTGCCAACTCTTCAATATACTTCCTCTTGTCTCTTTTAATGTTTCTTCTTACTTCTTTGTTTACTTCTATGTACACTTCATGCGCCTTGGCTTTATAGCTTCTGGATTTGTTTCTGTTTAAATCTGCTTTCTTGTTGTTAGTTAAGTGCCTCACCATGTCTAAATCCAGTCCCGGTTGTGGGCTTTCATTCAGTATTCTTACTTAATATTACATCTGGGTCGGGTATGGGATGAAAACAAGGTCACCAGTAAAGTTCAAATCATGGAACCGTTTCACTAAAATCTGTTTTTACAGACTAGAGTAGAGTTTCTCAGCCGGGGTTCCGCAAGAGATCGTGATTATAAAAAAAAAAAAAAATAAATGTCGTTTATTAAATTTAGCGCGTCGGGCGATTTTTAGCACTCGCAATGGGGGGCAGTGACCAAGCAGCCCCCTATGGCAGTGCGCAATAGGACCATGTTCACTCTTGCACATAGCATATTTCATTAGTATCTTGTAGAATAGAAATGTGTGATAAGACTTTTAGGTCTACTTGGATAAGGTTTAAAAAAATTAAGTAGGAAATTAAAAAGAAAAGAAAAACTTATTTGTGGGGAGGGGAATCACACAAAAAGAGTAAGCTGATAAGTTGGCCAAAATAAACACATAAATAATCATTCTCTACTCAAAACAGATTATTATATTTACAACTTCTCATCACGCTAAGGTACTATAAGCTGTAGATTAATATTTTTGTACAGAGGTTCCCTGAGACCTGAAAATTATTTCAAGGGTTCGCCAGGATAAAAAGGTAGAGAAATGCTGGGCTAGAGAATGGCTCCAAGACAATAATAATAAAGAGCATTTATTATTAAAATGTAAGAGGCATGTACAACAGAAAATCCCAGTATACTGTAAATCAATTAGTGGGTTTCTTATAAAGCATGATGAAAATGACCAATGAAAGTCAATTAAATATCAACCCAAACACCACACGCTTGTAAAACACCATGTATTTTGTTTTGTTTGTTTCTTGAATTTGTTTGGCTTTTATTATTAGTTGTTGATTTACTCCATGACAAGTAAGACGAGATACATTTTTTTAAAAACATCTCTCATGTCCGTTTTGCAGCTTTTAACAGCTCATATGCGTGTATATCGTGACGGGACCAGTGTTGCCACAGCTGAGTATTTTTTTTACTAGATCTGGGTTTTTCGGCTTCCGTCTGGGTATCTGGGTCCCCCCCCCCCCCCAAATCTGCATTAATCTGGGTATATTTGACAATTGGCATTTACAATATATGTATATTCTGTGCACTGAGCATTATACATTATATTTCTATTATAATTAAATGTAAAAAATTATGTGCTATATGTGACGTATAATGGAAATATAGCCTACAGTGTCTGACAGTCTTTCATGATCCCGTTAGAGTCTACGATTCGCTAGCACAGCCAAGCATTTGACAGCCTGCATTACCCATCTTTAATCCACACCTCTTTTTTTCCTGAGACGTAAACAAACGGAAAGTACCAACTTCCGCGACCTGCTAATAACAGGGAGCGAACCCGGTCTGTTTACCCGAGTTTCTCACGCGAGCTGATCTGTCAACCATCAAGATATCAGAAAGAACCACGTGGAAACACCGGACCCCTTTCAAGTAGCCGCACGGGCAGAAATATACTGAAGCAAATTAAAAGCGCACCACTATTATATATACTGATGCCAAGAAGCTGGAAAAAAAAGTGTGGGAATGGATTTTCCCCGTGTTTGTCATGAGGTAGAGAGCTGTTTGTCATGAGGTAGAGAGCGAATGGCTGCTGGAATAGAAAGTGCATGATTCAACCCATGGGTTTGTGTACAGATTACATGAAAACAATGAAAGTTACACGTGCAACACGATTCCCAACAGCTATGACCCTGAAAATGTGTACGCGTTGTGGCAGTATACTCGGTATAAAAAGGCCGTTGAGACAAAACACCCAGTACATGTGCTTGAAATGCCACGACTATCTGAAAAAGACCGCCAACGAGCCATTGGTATGTTGGAGACCGAAATGAGCTTGCGGGCCTTTGCCAGAAGAATGAATTGCCACCACAGCACTATTGTACGTCTCAATGAACGTTGCGGAACCACTGGCAGTGCCAGAGATAGACTTCGGAGTGGCCAACTACCAGTTACTACCCCTGCACTAGATCGTCATATTGTGCTGAGTCACCTAAGGAATCGTTCTCTCCCGGCAAGTCAAACAGCAAGAACAATAGTGGGTAGACGTGGGCAAGTCTCTCGAATGACAGTCATACGACGACTCAGAGATACAGACCTTACTGCAAGACGACCTTATGTTGGGCCAAACTTAACTCACAGACATCGTCAGCAGCGCCTGCAATGGGCAGAGCAACATGTCAGATGGACTGGACTGCAGTGGAATGCTGTCCTATTCACAGACGAGAGCAGATTCAACATATCCTTTGCTGATGGACGTATGCGGATTTGGCGACGGTGTGGACAGCGCTTTGCAGATTGCTGTGTTCGTCAGCACAACCAATTTGGAGGTGGCAGTATTCACATTTGGGGAGGATTAAGTTTTCACCATCGCTTGCCTCTTCACGTCTTCCTTGGAAATGTTAATGCTGTGACATATCGAGATGAGGTTCTGGATGCATTGGTTGCTCCTGCGTTCACAAATTATCCAGACTTGCAGCTTCTCTAGCAGGATAACGCACGTGCGCACACCGCATGCATTACGCAGCAATATCTACAGCAGCAGAACATTGTGACGATTGATTGGCCTGCCCTATCACCAGACATGTCCCCTATAGAACATCTGTGGGACGAGCTTGGACGCAGAGTCTACAGGCAAGGCTCTCCAGCTAATCTGCAATAGCTCGAAGTTGCTCTTACACGTGAATGGGACTTGATTCCCCAGAATTTCCTTCAGAGACTTGTGCGTTCCATGTGGAGCCGCTGCCAAGCTTGTTTGCAAGCACACGGTGGACATACCAGATACTAAGGATAGTGTGAATGAATTTTTTTATTGGTTGCATTTTTAGTTTTCTCCCTTGCCTGCACAGAATGCAATGAATTTCATAACAATCAAATGTACAAATTAATGACCAGCATGGATTCATAGGAAAATGAATAAAGATTCCAAATATGTAAACTTGTAAACACTTGTATTTACATTTCACACTCTGTTCCTGGATTATACTGGTGGTGCGTTTTTAATGTGCTTCGGTATATTTCCCGAGGGACCCTGTGATGTTCGTACATTCAGGGGGAGATAAACACTTTGATCTTCAGAAACGGGGAAAATCTACGGACAATCCGGTTACACGGTTTAAGTATCTGTTGTCGACTGGCAAGCGCCGACAGGGCCACCGTAAAACCTTTCATCTGGGAAACGTAGTTTCCTGAGTTTCTGCTATGCACTAAGAGTGTGAAAATTAACATCCTCTAGAGATCATAATAACATGATGTATATAAACTGCGTCTTCTCAAATCAGTTATCAGTTGCCACTCATAATTTTTCGGAGAGTCTAAACACGTAGTCTAGAACCATTGTAAATAGATGTGTTAATAGTTTCTGGGGATTTCATTCTGATTTCTGGTAATATAAATTTGTGCTCAAGCGTGTTAAAGTGTTAAAAGTTTATCATCTTAAATTCACTGTGATTTTCTAGGTGCTAAAGACCAGTGGAAAATAATGCGTTTACCAGTCGTTCAGTCTAATGATAATTTTACCACCCGATTCCTCACATAAGAAGAGACGTTTTAGCTGACTACTTATTACACTAGGCGCGACGGATAATTTACGTTATATTTAACTTTGTGTAATTTTACTAAGTGACTGTTGTTTAAATACCATTCGACGACTGTAGCGAAATCTGTGAGATAATCGCTAAATTCAGTAAGATTTTACTCCAATGAAAATAAATAAACCCGCTGATAAGGGTGGATTTAGGATGACGTCAAATTACCACCTCTATCGACACCAGGTATTACAGTGCAAGATGTGGGTGTCTTATCTGGTTTAGAATGTTGCTGTGTGTGTTGCAGTAGAACAGTTCACAGGGTACACCACAGGCAACATGACGTGTAGAGTCATAGAAATGGTAACTTCGCTTTAGGTTTATACCATTTATTGCACGCCACAAAACAGTCATGATATTTATGTCATCACCAGCATTGTATAACGAATGCAGCATTCAAAATCATATTAACTGATAGTCATGTAGGATTCAATACTCAATAGTTGTATTGTAAATAGATATCATAAAGTTCTGGTTCGTGAAGCTGTATAAATAATATATATATAACTTCTGCAACAGTGTCAGCTGCAGATCTTCAATGTTCATAGACAATAATAAATATTCCCTTCCTGATGCTAGCAGATCAGATGTATACAATAAGTCCGTTTACTGTCTGCACGTGAATAGCATACATGGATTACAGGTCAGCTCGACCTTTATAACCTTCCTAAGTCTAACCATCTGACTTGGACGTGATCTCTGATATAACGAATCCTGGAACACAGACAATAGTCTTGCTGGTCTAGAGCGACCCATATGTATATATATATATATATATATATATATATATATATATATATATATATATATATATATATAACTAGTTCAGGTATAAAGATACCGGTGACTTAATCCTAGTCAAAGTACCTCTCCATTTTGAATCACACAGGCGAGCAAAAGGCGACAAAATGACGAACCTCTAGATGATAGCATAAAGTTCGATACAAGAGGAATTACCTTATTTCGGAAAATCAACCATGAACATATGCCCCCAGGCAGGCTTGAATAATACTGGGAAATAGTCTAGTTAGCTAACTAACTCACAAAGACAATGTATTTCCCTCAGAAAATCACAAGACGCAGGTCGCGTCTGCTCGCTACTCAGACCATTTCTTAACTGCCCCGAGCTGGGCGGAACCACAAACGAACTCTCCAAGTCGAGGCATGCGCAGAACAACTATATCTGAGTCGCCGTTCACATTAGACGATTCTAAGAACATTCGAGATAAAAGTCTTACACAGTCGCGCCTTTTATGGTCATGAACAGAAGTGTTAAGACAGGTTTTCAGACATCTACCATAGTTGACTGGTACTACCAAATAAGGAGATGTGGTCACGCTTCGTTCAAGAAATTATAGACCGAACGTGTCTCTATACAAGAGGAGGTAAACTCATAAAAAATAGCAGTATCAATATCTCGGGTTCTGTCCCTTTGACTGTAAAATATATATAATATACATTTCAGTCAAAAAATGATCATACATACGAAAAATGTTTATACAAACGAAAAATAATAATGATCCGTGCGTAATATTTCCGCACCCTCCCGGGAAAAAAAAAATGAAACATTTTTTTTAAAAAAAAATCCTGGAGCCGGAAAAAAAATCTAGGCTCCTAACGCACGTATGATGCGCGGATATATACCTAACAAATTAGCTCAACGCATGGAGCGACACTGAGATCATATCTCAGATCCTTAGAGAAAAAATGTATCTAAGTATACGCTTATATATTCCAGGAAGGTGCCACCAACACACGCCACAATGATGGCAACATCATAATGAAAATCAAATTATTCTCATACCAATATATGAAATTAAATATATTATTATGATATCATACAATGTGTTGCAAATAGCGGTGTAATTTACTAATATACCGCACTATATTATTACATTATATAAAGCAACAGTAATTAATAAGTAATACATGTGTTGATCTTCGTTGACATAAAACATTCAGTAGAAGAAGATGTGGACATCATCCGCTCCCAATCTAGGACAGGACTTGATATCCTCAAAGTTCCACAATGGACACAATCTCGCATCTTCAATGATGTGCTGCGAAAATATCAATAACACAAATCTTAAAGACAACTGGTAAATCTCTTAATACAATCCTGAAAATAATTTATTTAAATGTGGCCGAGTGATCTTTTGGTCCGTATATCACTAACTAAGCCTTCTTAGATAATTACATGGTACAATGTTATAAATTCCCCCCAAAAAAGTGAGAAAAAATCTACTAACATGTCATTATAATATTGGCTTGTATATCAGGAAATATTTATATATGACAGAAGAATCATGTGGAATCGTGTGGGCATCTGGACAGAATGTCTGCCATCACATTATCCGAACCACGGATAGCTCGCACCGTGAAATGTGCGCCTAGAAGAAATCTTTGTAACTTCAGAATAGACCATACCATAGCCAATAACTCACGGTCTAAAACCGAGTAATTCTTTTCTGCAGCATTTAATTTCCTAGAGATATACATCACCGGATGCAGAGTAACGAGACCATTCATCAGCCAACTAAGACTGTTCCTCGGTCTAAAACCCGACGTAATTCTTTTCATGCAGCGATTTAATTTTCCTATGGAGACTATACCACTCACAGGATGCAATAGTATCTGAATACTCGACGTGCATTAGTTCATGCCCCTAATCCTGTTGACAGAGGCCGTCATCACTTCGAAAGAACAAAAAAAGTCTTCCACAATAGCAATAGTAGGTAACCTAGGAGAATAGTGAGATGAAAATAATAATCGGAGAAAGGAAAAGTGGGGAAGTAGAAATTAGAGAAGGAGGCTATGATTAAAAAAAAATTAGAATGTTAATCTAAATAAAAAAAAAATAAACTAAAAAAAAATAAAAAGATTTTTAAAAATAAAAAAAAAAAAAAAAAAAAAAAAAAATTAAAAAAATAATTTAAAAAAAAAAAAAAAAAATAAAATTTTAAAAAAAAAAAAAAAAAAATAAATCAATTTTTTAAAAAAAAAATTAAGAATAAAACAAAAAAACCTGGACCGAAGGGAAGGATTGGACATTCTTTAAGAAGAAGAAGGGAAGTAGATCACAGTTCATCGATAGAGTTTTTAGGCGAACCACTTTTCCTTTCTTCATTAAGTAGAATAAAAGCGGAAAGGACGGATTGCCAAATTGGTCGGACAGATAATTTCGTCGCGGAATGAATCGTTCCGTAGAGAAAATTTGGAGTCAAAAACCTAATAACCCTTATCTTGTTTCTTCGTTTTAGGGACCCCCCGAAACTGTTAAGTATTTTTAAAAAAAAAACATGCTGTGGTCCATCACTCTCTGTCTTTTAAATAAAAAGCAACCAGTGACCCACTTAACGAACGAGTGGACCCTACGGAAAGTGTAATCCTCGCTAAAACCTGCGTAAAAAAAACAGGCTATTAGAGAAGTCGAAGGTGAAGGGGAAGAAGGCGGGGTTAGAAAGAGAGAGAGAAGAGGAGAAGAGAGAGAGAGGAGAAAAGAGACGAGAGTAGGAGGTAGAAGGAGATTATTTAAGCAAGTCAAATTATATACTCGCGAAGAAGATAGACAAGCCTTAATTTTCCGCGTATAATACA